>PISX010037266.1:0-11212 GCA_004024625.1 Mellivora capensis
TCTTTTATTTCTCCAGAAAGGGCTTTTATATCTCCAGAGAGGGTTTCTCTAATATCTTCCATGCCTTTTTCAAGCCCGGCTAGAACCTTGAGAATTGTCATTCTGAACTCTAGATCTGACATATTCCCAATGTCTGTATTGATTAGGTCCCTAGCCTTTGGTACTGTCTCTTGTTCTTTTTTTTGTGGTGAGTTTTTCCCCCTTGTCATTTTTTCCAGATAAGGTTATATGAAGGAGCAAATCAAATACTAAAAGGGTGGCAAAGACCCTAGGAAAATGCCCTTTAAAGAAAAAATTGAATTAACTGCAAGACTAAAGAATCATGGGGAGAAAGCCATGAATTCTGTGCTTTGCTTTCTCCTCCTCTGGAGTTCAGCTGCTCTCCTTGTTAAGTGAACTTGGTCTTGGCTGGATTTCTTTTGATCTTCTGGCGGAGGGGCCTGTTGTAGTGATTCTGAAGTATCTTTGCCCAAGGCAGAGCTGCACCGCCCTTACCAGGGGCCGGGCTAAGTAATCCACTCGGTTTTGCTTTTGGGAGCTTTTGTTCCCTGAGCGCTTTCTGTAGAGTCTGGAGGACGGGAATGAAAATGGCGGCCTCCCAGTCTCCGGCTCAGAAGAGCTGAGATTTTGGGGCTCCACTCCTCAGAGAAATGCCCGGGCTACTCCCATCTCCCTCGCCTCTGGCCGTGCTCCGAGCTCACCCAGCCTGCGACCGGTTCAAGGTGACCCCAAGCTGAGAGCTCAGTCCTTGGCTCCATCTCTGTAGCCGGCTTCCCGCTCCGATACCTGCTAGCTCTGTGACACTCAGACACCCCCGATCCTTCTGTGACCCTGCGGGACCTGGGGCCATGCTGACCCCGCGTGGGCTTCACCCCGGTTTAGCCTCTGGAGTGATGTCCCTCCGTGGAGCAGACTTTTAAAAGTCCCGATTTAGTGCTCCGTTGCTCCGCCGCTTGCCGGGAGCCGGCTTCTCCCCCGCGGTCTATCCTCCCGTCACTTTCGATTCACTTCTCCACCAGTCCTGCCTTCCAGAAAGTGGCCGATTTTCTGTTTCCAGAATTGCTGTTCTTCCTCTCTTTGATCTCCCGTTGGATTTGTAGGTGTTCGCAATGGTTTGATAAGCTATCTAGCTGATCTCCTGCTACCTGATGTAGTCTTAGCTGCTACTTCTCTGCCATCTTGACTCCGCAATCTTTCTGAGAGTTTTTATAATGAACAGGTATTGAAATTTGTCACATTTTTTTTCTGCATTCATTGATAGAATTATGGTCTTTCTTCTTTAGCATGTTTTAATATATAGATTACATTGATTTTCAAATGTTGAACCAGCTTTGGGAATGGTGTATAATTATTTTCATATATTGTTGAATTCTATTTGCTAATATTTGTTACAGATTTTTGTGTATATATGTATATATTAATGTGGAATATTGCTCTGTAGTGTCTTTTTGGTACTTTCTTTGTTTTTGGGGGGTTTTTTTTGAAAGATTTTATTTATTAGAATGAGAGAGAGAGCACACGAGTAGGGTGGGGGCTGAGGGAGACAGGGAAACAGACTCCCGGCTGAGTGTGGTCCTCAACTCAGGGCTTGATCCTAGGACCTCCAGATCATGACCCGAGCTGCAGGCAGCTGCTCAACCTACTGAGCCACTCAGAGCCCCTATACTTTCTTTGGTTTTGATATCAGGATAATAAAGCTTCATAAAATTAATTGTGAAACGTTCCTTTCTCTTCTGTATTCTGAAAGAGATTGTGTAGAATTGTTGTTAATTCTTTAAATATTTGGTAGAATTTTCCAGTGACACTGTCTGGGCTTGGAGATTTCTTTTTCAGGAAGTTTTAAAGTACAGCTAAATTTCCTTAATAATAGGACAGTTCAAATGATCTGTTTCATATAGCATTATTTCCTTATTATGCTTTTGATGCCTACATGGTCTCTATTCATATCCCCTGTTTCATTCCTGGTATTAGTAACTTGTGCCTTCTCTGTTTCCTATTGTATGAGCTTGATATAATTTGTATTTTCTGGGGAGTTGGTTCATTTCATCTAAGTTGCCCAATTGAGATGTACAGAGTTATTTCCTTATTATGCTTTTGATGCCTACAGGGTCTATATTCATATCCCCTATTTCATTCCTGGTATTAGTAACTTGTGCCTTCTCCGTTTGTTAATTTTATTGATCTTTTCCAAGAAACAGCTCTTTTTTTTAAAAGTTTTCAAGTTTTTACTTAAATTCTAGTTAACATAATATTAGTTTCAATAGAATTTAGTGATCCATCACTTACATACAACACCCAGTCCTCATGACAGCAGGTGCACTTCTTAATCCCCTTCACCCATTTAATCCCTCCCTTCCCACCTCCCCTCCAGGAACCTTCAGTTCTTTGTAATTAAGAATCTTCAGGTGTCTGGGTGGCTCAGTTGGTTGAGTGTCTGCCTTTGGTTCAGGTGGTGATCCTGGTGTCATGGGTTCGCCCTGCATCAGGCTCTTTGCTCAGCGGGGAGCATGCATCTCCCTCTCCTTCAGTCCTTTTTCCCCTCCCCTGCTCATGGTCTCTCTCTAATAAATAGATAAAATCTTTTTAAAAAAGAGTCTCTTATGATTTGCCTCCCTCTCTTTTCTGTTTTCTTTTCTTTTTTTTTTTTTAAATAGATGAACTTAGGGGAAAGGGAAAAAAGATAACAAAAACTCCCAAAGAAGCAACTCTAATTTCACTGATTCTTCTATTGTTTTTCTGTTTTAATTTCATTGATTTCTGCTCTTATCTTTACTATTTCCTTTCTTCTTGCTTTGGTTTTATCTTACCCTTCTTTTTTAGTTCTTGAGTTAGGAGCTTAGATTATTAATCTGAGACTTTTCCTCTTTTCTAATGTAAACAATTCCAGGCTATATTCTCTCAAATATAGATGCCTAACCAGCTGAGCCACCCAGATGCCCCAATGTGGTCTATCTTGATATATTTTCATGAGCACTTGAAAAGAATGTGTATTCTGCTACTGTTGGGTAGAGTGGTCTGTAAATGTTGATTAGATCCTGTTGGTTGATGGTATTTGTCGAATGATTTTATATCCTTATGGATTTTTTGTCTAGTTACTCTATCAGTTACTGGAAGGGAGGTGTTAAAGTCTCCAACTGTAATTGTACTTATTACTATATATATATCATGTACCTATAACTGTGTATGTATATCACAGTATATAGTTGAGTCATATTTTTTTAATCCTCTCTGCCAATCTCTTTTAATTTGGTATATTTGGACCATTTGTACTTAGTGTAATTATTGATACATTAGGGCTTAAGTCGACCATTCATTTTATTTTTCATTTTCTGTTTATTCCGTCAGTTTTTTGTTTCTTTTTCCTGCTTTCCTAGAATTACTTGATCTTTTTTTAGAATTCCATTTTTATTTATCTAAAATTTTTAAAAAATATTTTATTAATTTATATGACAGAGATCACAAGTAGGCAGAGAGGCAGGCAGAGACAGAGAGAGGGGGAAGCAGGCTCCCTGCTGAGCGTAGAGCCAATGCAGGGCTCAATCCCAGGATCCTGGGATCATGACCTGAGCTGAAGGCAGAGGCTTTAACCCACTGAGCCACCCAGGCACCCCTATTTATCTAAAATATTTTTGAATGTATCTCTTTATATAGCTTTCCAAACGGTTGCTCTAGGCATTACATAATATACATATATCTTATCATAGTCTATTGGTGCCATCGTTTTACCATCTCATGGTATAGAAACTTTATCTCCCTTTTTCCTTCCTCATTTATAATAAAATCCTTATAAATGTTTCCTCTGTATACACTTAGAACCGTATCAGACAGTGTCATAATTTTTACTTCAGTCATCAGACTTAATTTAGAAATCCCAAGAGAAGAAAATGTATTTTCCTATGCCTTTACTTTTTCCTTTGTTTTTTTTCTTTCTTCCTGATATTTCAAGATTCCTCCTTTTATCTTTTTTTTTTTTTTTTTTTTTTTTTTTTTTTTTTTTTTTTTTTTTTTTTTTTTGTTTAAGAGAAATTTCTTTAGACATTCTTTTAGGGTAAGCCTGCTTGCCCTTCTTTTCTGAAGGGTATTTTCACTAGGTATGCAGTTCTGGTTTGATAGTACTTTACTTTCAGCCCTTGAAAAATATTGTGCCCCTTCTTTCTGCTTGCATGATTTCTGGTGAAAAATTTACTGTCCTTCTAATTGTTTTTCTCATTTTGATGTTATTTCTCTTTTGCTTACTGTTTTCAAGATTTTTGTCCTTCTCTTTTTGTCTTTAGTTTTCAGAAGGTTGACTATGATGTGTCTTTGTGTGGATTTCTTTGAGATTATCCTCTTTTGGGTTTACCCAGCTTCTTGAGTCAGTATGTTTGTCTTTTACAAAATCTGGGAAATTTTCAATTGTTACTTACTCAAGTGCTCTTTTTTTTTTTTAAGATTTTATTTATTTGACAGACAGAGATTACAAGTAGGCAAGAAAGGCAGGCAGGGAGAGAGAGGAGGAAACAGGCTCTCCGCAGAGCAGAGAGCCCGATGTGGGGTTGATCCCAGGACCCTGGGATCATGACCTGAGCCGAAAGCAGAGGCTTTAACCCACTGAGCCACCCAGGTGCTCCTACTCAAGTGCTTTTTGCCCTTGCTGTCTTTTTCTTCTGCTTTCAGAATTTCAGTGGTATGAAAATTAGATCTTTTGTTGTAGTTTTATAGATCTCTGAGCTTTGATTCACTGTTTGCAATCTGTTTTTCTCTCTTATGTTCAGATTGGGTAATTTTTGTTGTTCCATGTTCCAGTTCACTATTTCTTTCTTCTGCCCCTCTCCTTTATGGTTTTGAGCCCAATCATTGACTTTTAAATTTTGGTAATTGATTTTTTAGTTCTAAAAGTTCCATCTTCTGTTTCTTTGCTGAGACTTTCTGTATTATGTGTTTATAGAATGTTTATAGAATCTGTTTATAGAATGTTCATAATTGCTTGTTGGAGCATTTGTATCATGGTTGCTTTACACTGCTTGTCAAGTAATTCTGTCATCTCTCATCTTGATGTTAACATCTATTGATTGTTTTCATTCAGTTTGGAGATTTTCATGGTTCTTGGTAGAATGAATGATTTTTGGTTGAACCCTAGACATTTGGACATTTTGGAAAACATGTTATGAGACTCTGGATCTTTTTATCCCCTCCATTTTTGTTGGTGTTTTCTGACATTACTTTGGCAGGGAAAGGGGGGGGAACCAAGTTCATCACTGTCAGGTGATGGTAGATACCCAGGTTCCCCACTCAGAGAGTTGGGTAGGGTGGTAGCTCTGGTTCTCCACTAGGCCTTGCCTCATACCTCCCTGGGTATCAGTAGAAGTGCTGTTTTCACACTCCCTGTATGACTCCCCAGGCCTCATGGGAGGTGTGGGCCTTGTTATTGCTGGGCAGTGGTGAGAGTCCTGACTGTACTGTGCCTTGTCTGACACCGTTCTGATGGGGAGGTGGGGTGCCCATTGTAGCCTGGTGAGGCTAGAGGTCTGGGTTCTCCATTTGGCCTCTCTTGGCATGGGTGTGGGTGGAGTCACAGTGTTTTCTGTTCTCTTTGGCTGAAGTAATTGTCTAAAAGTTTTCTGTCTTGTTAGGCTGCCGTTTTACTCATCTTTTCCTCAGAGGTGCAGGAGCAGACTTTTGTTTGTATTTTAAATCTGTGCCCTTGACATTTCCAAGTTGCTGGCTGTTTCAGCTCCAAGTCTGGGATGTGTGAGGCAAAATGTAAACTCAGAGAATTCACCAATGTATTGTTCCCTGGGTCCCAAGGTCTCGAGCCAGTCTGCCTGCTCTCTACTTTCAGTCTTCTTATGTTTATTTATGTTTATGCACAGGGTTTTTAATTATACTTAGAAGGAAGAGTAAGGAAAAGTGTACCTACTCCATTTTCTCAGAAATAGAATGCCAGGGTGATCTTTTTAAAAAATAAATTAAATCATGTCACTTTCCTGTTTGTAACTCTCCAGGGGCTTCCATTATACCCAAAATTGAGGCTCAGCCTGGGCCTACAGGACGTGATCCTGCCATGTCTACTTTTCCATCCTTTGCCTTAGACCTTTTCCCCCTCTTTCCCACACTGCTTCAAGCATACTGGCCTTTTAAAATTAATTTTATCAGCAAATCTGTTTTAAGCCTCTATTCTATTCCAGGCACTGGTCTGGGCATCGTGTTCCAGGCCTCTTGGAGCTTACATTGTTTCTGCCCGAGGAACACCCAGCTTATTTCTGCTCCAGAGACTTGCACTTTTCTGGATGCTCTTTCCCCAGCTCCCTCCTGTTCACTAAGGCCTCAGCTCAAATGTTTTCTTCTCAGATAGACCTTCACGTTCTGTCTGAAGCAGGCGATTTCTACCTTGGCTGCACGTTGGGATCACCAGGGGAATGTTAAAAAAAAAAAACAAAACACCAAAAAACAAAACTCAAAGCCCAGGTTTCATCCTGGACTAATCAAATCCAAGCCTCTGGGTGTGGCCCAGGCATCAGTGTTCCTACAGCTTTCAAGGGGACGTCTGTGTGTAGCCAAGGCTGAAACCACTTAGAATTATTGAATAGTACCTCCCTCCTGCTTATCACTGTAGGAAATGATCTTCTTTATATGCTAATTTGTGAGTTTTTCACAAACTTATCTAGTAAGTAAAGTAAGTTTCAAGTCCATGAATGTTTCAAGTCCAGTTTTTTACACAATAATAATTCTGATTCCGGAGACGAGACTCACATGACTGCAAGGACTTGTGACGTGATCTCTCTGAGCTCTCCGGCTAGACTGCACAGTCAAGAATTTTCTACTTTGGAATCAGCACTTGTGGGCCTAGGCCTGGTGTAGAAGTGGCCTTTCAGCAAGTGGTGTCCTGACCAGAATTCCTTCTCGGAAAGGCTTTTGTCTGGCCACACCAGACTTTCTCTGAGGTTCCCTAGCAGTTGCCTTCCTTGTGCTGTCAGTATGTATGCTCTGGGGAGCTGGCCTGGGGGTACAGTTGAAACTGAGGGAGAGCAGGGAGACCACCTCATCTCAGCTTGCCTAGGATTTTCCTACTCTGAGCCATGAAAGTCCTGTATTCCATAAACTCCCTCAGCCCTGGGATAACTGGAATAGTTGGTTGCCTGAGAAGAATCTGAGAGTCATCTCAACACCTTTCCTGGTTGGGAGGGAAGAGGTTGAGAGGGCATTGATGTGGTTTGAGACCATCACTGGGCTGTCCAAGTTCAATTTTTCAAAGCTTTGTACTGCTGAGGGCTTGCTAGGATATATTCTCCTTAAGGCAACAAACCAAGGAAAAATATGGGCCCCTTCTGGGCCAGAACCTATGTATCCTATAGGCTCTAACTCCAAATTCTCACTCTGTGTATATTTTTTTCAGTGGGGCTAGATGGGGTGGAGGGGCTCCCATTGGGTTACCAGGAACTATTTGAAAGAAGTTTCTTTGATCTCTGTTTGTTGGCCCCCTGTCTGATTCTGTGTCTATGGTAAGGACCATGGAGCACTGTCTAGTTGTGGTTTAGATGCTGGGGTAGATGACTAGCTAAACTAACAGCTATATAATGCAGATTGAGGTTAAATACATGTTTTATAGCAGTGTTTCCCAGAGGATGGTCTGAAACTACTTTTTTTAAGATCACCTGGGGGCTTATTAAGTACAGATTCTTGGGCCCAACTCCACAGCAGGTTTACAAAGGGACCAGAAAAATATTTATTTATTTTTAAAGATTTTATTTATTTATTTGTCAGACAGAGAGCGCACAAGCAGGAGGAGTGGCAGAAGGGACAGCAGGCTCCCTACTGAGCAAGGAGCCCAGGGTAGGACTTGATCCCATGACCCTGGGATCACGACCTGAGCTAAAGGCAGATGCTTAACTGACTGAACCACCCGGGCACTCTGGAAACTACATTTTTAGAAGCACCTCTTGTAATCATGGATCCTGGCATTTGAGGACCAGTCTGCTGTTGCTCCATACTGTTTAGGCGATGTCCAGAGACCATCAGGGGAAATCTGCTCCTGATTTTACTTTACATTGGAAGGGTCATGACAAAAAATGTGGGACTTTGAGGGGCTTTGTGACATACTTTTTTTCTGCTAGTTGTGTGGCATTAAGGCTCGGGTAGAACTTAGCAGAGCAATAGTAACAATCCTCCGGATACTTTACTAATGCTATTCTTTCTACTTTTTGCAGTGGAAAGAGAGAGAACTTTGGTGGAAAGTGATAGAATAATATCTTTATAACAGTTTAACAGCTTTTGCTCTCAGCTTTATAGGCCTCCTCTAGGATTGACAGGAAAGTTAAATGAGGAAAATGAGTCCAAATCACACAGAAAAGAAGATAGCACTTGCTGCCCTGTGTTCTGAAACTGGGCTCGATTCCCAGGAGATCTTTAAGCTATTTTTTGGTTGAAGTCAGCAATTTTTCCCCTGTTAACTGTACCTGCTGCCATCAGATGTCTAGTACTTTAAAAATAATATCTACATTAGGGAGAGATTTATTGCATTATAAATCCAGATGACATCTTAGCCAGGAATTTGATCCCCCCCCCAGGCAGAGTCACATTTATGTAATAATAATCTTTTGCACTAGCAGAGAGTGCCATCCATCTGTCAATCCATTGGCATGTTCACACTCTGGATGTGGACTCACTTGGAAAATGTGATTCTGGGAGTTGCTTTTGGATTCCCTATAACTGGGGCTGACCTGGAACTTCCGAAGGTTCTGGTTTAGTTGATGACAATTTTCATGGTGGCCATGGTGAATGGTGTGGAAGTGGCTGGACACCAGCCTCTTAATATTTGGGGTTCCATTGAATCCCTAGGTTGGTCTGATCCAAACCAAGGGTAACAAAAATAATGATTTAGAAGTATGAATGCTTTTCGTTGATTATGAATTACCTTATATATAAATCCATACAGGTGAGGCCATTTTGGGCTAGCTTTTGTCCCCAGCTTGCAGGGCACTAGCCCTCTTGAAATTCTTCTCCCCAACTCATGTTTTTCTAGGATTCAAATGGAGGCACTTCACACATGCTCTCAAAAGTCTAGATGTCTCTTATGACAGCCACCTTTATTTCCTCTTCCATTTCAGCCCTCAGGCTCTGATTCCACAGCTGTGGGTGCCTTCTTTGTTTCAGTTGGATGGATCGTCTCTATTCTTTCTAGACTGAGATGACCTCCTTCTTTCCCCAGATTCCCAGAAGTTTGCCTTTTTTCATCTCCCTCTGTTCAAGCCACTGGTTAAAGTTTCTCATCAAGTGTCTGAATTTTTCTTTTTTTTTGAGCAAAGGGGCTTGGGTGAGGCTATGGGACTGGAGTGCTCCTAATATAGGGTGGCCTGAGGTCCTGTATCATATGGTGAGTCAGGAACACTGTTCTCAGTCAGGTGATACGACCATACATTCACATATCGCAATGGAAGAGACAACGCAGGTAAAAATGTGTTCCAGGGGTATCAGGATCTGGTGGGGAGCTGATGGCTCCAATTACCACCTTCCAGCAGAGCATGGCAGATACATGTGCATTGTCTTAATTAGCCTGTGTAGTTAGGCCGATTTCAAAGATATTTTGCTTCAGTTGACTTTGGTAAGAAACTAAATGATAATCTTCTCATATAAAATAATTCCACAGTGACTGTTTAGGTATCATGATATATTGTTGTTTAAAGTAGTGTCCTATTTGCAACAACATGGATGGAGCTAGAGAGTATAATGCTAAGTGAAATAAGTCAGAGAAAGATACCATATGATTTTATTCATATGTGGAATTTAAGAAATGAAACAAACAAAAGCCAGGGTTGGGGTGGGGGGGGGGTAAGGGGAAGAGACAAATAAAAAAGAACAGACTCTTAACTAAAGAGAACTATAGAGAACTTGATAGTTATCAGAGGGAAGTTGGGTGGGGGATGGGTGAAGTAGGTGAAGGCACTTCAGAGAACACTTATCATGATGAGCACTGAGTAATATAGAGAATTGTTGAATCACTATATTGTACACTTGAAACTAATATAACACTGTACGTTAACTACCCTGGAATTAAAATTTTTTTAAAAATTTAAAAAGAAGTGTGGAATGGGGCGCCTGGGTGGCTCAGTGGGTTAAAGCCTCTGCCTTCGGCTCAGGTCATGATCTCAGGTCCTGGGATCAAGCCCCGTATCGGGCTCTCTGCTCGGCAGAGAGCCTGCTTCCCCCTTTCTCTCTGCCTGTCTCTCTGCCTGCTTGTGATCTCTGTCTGTCAAATAAATAAATAAAATCTTAAAAAAAAAGAAAAGTGTGGATCTTCTCAAAAGAAAATCCATATTTGTCTCTGATATCAAATATTTGTTAGAAATTATTATTATTATTATTAAAACCTATTTATTGAATAAAATAAAAGTAAAATTATTATAAATCTTTATTATTTATAACAATTATTTACCTAATCTGTTTATTATATAAAGAAAGCACTTGATACATTATTTAAAACAGCTTAGTTTAAGCCAAATCACACTCATCTAAAACCTACGAAGCTTGTGAACAGTCCACTTTCTCCACTGTGCCTGGAGATTATTTGATTGTCTGGACCTGCTTAGGTTATTGCAGATGGAAACAAATCCTCTGCAGGGGCTGGTTCTGCGCAGGGAGTTGTGGAACCCACCAGATTCAGCATAGTAGCTCATTTAAGCATTGTTCGATGTCTCCTGTGGACTGCTTCACATGTGCCCTAAGTGTAGGGACTCGTTGGCAGTAAGGATTGTTTTCCTTATGCATTTAGTTTTTTGCTTAATTATTTCTTTTTACAGTTTTATTTATTGGCTCTTTATCCTGTGCTTGATAACATTCTAGCTGTTGGTAGGCCTGGACAATGGCATCCTTTCCAAATTTAAAGCAGAAGAACAAAGGTAAGAATGTACCCCAAATCCTAGAGGAGAACATAGGCAGTAACCTCTTTGATATCAGCCACAGCAACTTCTTTCAAGATATGTCACCAAAGGCAAAGGAAACAAAAGCAAAAATGAACTTTTGGGACCTCATCAAGAGCAAAAGCTTCTGCACAGCAAAGGAGACAGTCAACAAAACAAAGAGGCAACCCACGGAATGGGAGAAGATATTTGCAAATGACAGTACAGACAAAAGGTTGATATCCAGGATCTATAAAGAACTTCTCAAACTCAACACATGCAAAACAGATAATCACATCAAAAAATGGGCAGAAGATATGAACAGACACTTCTCCAAT
>PISX010037267.1:0-11311 GCA_004024625.1 Mellivora capensis
TGAGTTGGGTGCTTGGGTGGCTCAGTGGGTTAAGCCTCTGCCTTTGACTCAGGTCATGTTCTTATGGTCCTGGGATCAAGCCCTGCATCAGGATCTCTGCTCCATGGGGAGTCTGCTTCCCCCTCTCTCTCTGCCTGTCTCTCTGCCTGCTTGTGACCTCAGCCTGTCAAATAAATAAATAAAATATTTTCTTAAAAAAAATAATGAATGGGTCAGCCAGGAAATTAAAGAAGAATTGAAAAAATTCATGGAAACAAATGAAAATGAAAACACAACAGTTCAAAATCTATGGCACACAGCAAAGGCAGTCCTGAGAGGAAAGTATATAGTGACACAAGCCTTTCTCAAGAAACAAGAAAGGTTTCAAGTATGCAACCTAACACTACACCTAAAGGAGCTGGAAAAAGAATATCAAGGAAAGCCTACACCCAGCAGAAGAAGAGAAATAATAAAGATCAGAGCAGAATCCAGTGAAATAGAAACCAAAAGAACAGTAGAACAAATCAACGAAACTAGGAGCTGGTTCTTTGAAAGAATTAATAAGATTGTTAAACCCCTGGCCAGACTTAGAAAAGAGAAAGGACCCAAATTAATGAAATCATGAATGAAAGAGGAGAAATCACAACCAGCACCAAAGAAACACAAACAATTATACAAATATATTATGAGCAACCCTACGCCAGCAAATTTGACAATCTAGAAAAATGGATGCATTCCTAGAGACATATAATACCAAAACTGAACCAGGAAGAAATTGAAAACCTGAACAGACCCATAACCAATAAGGAGATTGAAACAGTCATCAAAAATCTCCCAACAAACAAGAGCCCAGGGCCAGATGGCTTCCCAGGGGAATTCTAACAAACATTTAAAGAAGAATTAAGACCTGTTCTCCTGAAACTGTCCCAAAAAAAAATAGAAATGGAAGGAAAACTTCCAAACTCATTTTATGAGGCCAGCATTACCTGGATCCAAAACCAGACAAAGATCCTACCCAAAAGGAGAATTACAGATCAATATTCTTGATGAACACAGATGGAAAATTCTCACCGAAAGACTAGCCAGTAGGATCCAACACTACATTAAGAGGATTATTCAACATGACCAAGTGGGATTTATTCCTAGACTGCAAGTGTGGTTCAACATTCACAAATCAATCAATGTGATACAATACATTAATAAAAGAAAAAATAAGAACCATATGATACTCTCCGTAGATACTGAAAAAGCATTTGACAAAATACAGCATCCCTTCCTGATCAAAACTCTTTGCAGTGTAGGCGTAGAGGGTACATACCTCAATATCATCAAAGATATCTATGAAAAACCCACAGTGAATATCATTCTCAGTGGGGAAAACTGAGAGCTTTTCCCCTAAGGTCAGGAACATGGTAGGAATGTGCACTATCACCACTGCTATTCAACATAGTACTAGAAATCCTAGCCTTGCTAATCAGACAACAAAAAGAAATAAAAGGCATTTGAATCAGCAAAGAAGAAGTCAAACTTTCACTCTTTGCAGATTATATGTTACTTTATGTGGAAAACTCAAAAGACTCCACTCCAAAACTGCTAGTACTCATACAGGAATTCAGTAAGTGTCAGGATATAAAATCAATGCACAGAAATCCATTGCATTTCTATACACCAAACAGCAAGCCAGAGAAATTAAGGAATTGATCCCATTTACAATTGCATCCAAAACCATAAAATATCTAGGAATAAACCTCACCAAAGAGGCAAAGAATCTATACTCAGAAAACTGTAAAGTACTCATGAAAGAAATTGAGGAAGACACAAGGAAATGGAAAAATGTTCCATGATCATGGATTGAAAGAACAAATACCGTAAAAATGTCTATGCTACCTAAAGCAATCTACACATTTAATGCAGTTCCTATCAAAATACCATCCATTTTTTTTCATAGAAATGGAAAAAATAATCCTAAAGTTTATATGGAACCAGAAAAGACCTCGAATAGCCAGAGAAATGTTGAAAAAGAAAGCCAAAGTTGGAGGCATCACAATTCTCGACTTCAAGCTCTATTACAAGGCTGTAATCATCAAGACAGTATGGTACTGCACAAAAACAGACACATAGGTCAGTGGAACAGAATAGAGATCCCAGAAATAGACCCTCAACTCTACAGTCAACTAATCTTTGACAAAGCAGGAAAGGATGTCCAATGGAAAAAAGACAGTCTCTTCAACAAATGGTGTTGGGAAAATTGGACAGCCACATGCAGAAGAATGAAACTGAACCATTTCCTTACAACACACAAAAATAGACTCAAAATGGATGAAAGACCTCAATGTGAGACAGAAATCCATCAAAATCCTTGAGGAGAACAAAGGCAGTAATCTCTTCAACCTCAACCATAGCAGTTTCTTCCTAGAAACATCATCAAAGGCAAGGGAAGCAAGGGCAAAAATGAACTATTGGGACTTCATCAAGATCAAAAACTTTTGCACAGCAAAGGAAACAGTCAACAAAACCAAAAGACAACTGACAGAATGGGAGAAGATATTTGTAAATGACGTATCCCATAAAGGGCTAGTATCCAAAATCTATAAAGAACTTATCACGCTCAACACAGCAAGAACAAATAATTTAATCAAGAAGTGGGCAGAAGACATAAACAGACATTTCTGCAAAGAAGACATCCAGATGGCCAACAGACACATGAAAATGTACCCCACATCACTCAGAATCAGGGAAATACAAATCAAAACCACAGTGAGATACCATCTCACACCAGTCAGAATGGCTAAAATTAATAAGTCAGGAAATGACAGATGTTGGCAAGGATGCATAGAAAGGAGAACCCTTCTACACTGTTGGTGGGAATGCAAGCTGGTATAGCCATTCTGGAGAACAGTATGGAGATTCCTCAAAAAGTTGAAAATAGAGCTACCCTATGACTCAGCAATAGCACTACTGAGTATTTACTCTAAAAATACAAACGTAGTGATCCTAATGGGAACATGCACCTGAATGTTTATAGCAGCAATGTCCACAGTAGCCAAACTATGGAAAGAACCTAGATGTCCATCAACAGATGAATGGATAAAGAAGACACACACACACACACACACACACACACACACACACACAATGGAATACTATGCAGCCATCAAAAGAAACGAAATCTTGCCATTTGCAACATGGATGGAACTAGAGGGTATTATGCTGAGCAAAATAAGTCAATCAGAGAAAGACAATTATCATATGATCTCTGATATGAGGAATTTGAGAGGCAGGGCCAGGGTTCGTGGGGGATAGGGAGGTAAAAAAATAAAACAAGTTGGGATCAGAAGGGAGACAAACCATAAGAGACTCTTAATCTCATGAAACAGACTGAGGGTTGTTGGGGGATGGGGAGTAGAGATAGGTTGACTGGGTAATGGACATGGGAGAGGTTATGTGCTATGACTAATGCTGTGAAATGTGTAAGCCTAATGACTCATAGACCTGTACCCCTGGGGCAAATAAATACATTATATGTTAAAAATAATTTTTAAAAAGATGTTTTTAAAAGCAAGAGGTAAGTTGTCTTTCCTCAGTGCATGTGGAGAATGTTCTACTGAACTAAAAACTAATCAGGGATGAAATAACTGTGACATATCTTTTAAATTCCTACATTATATCTCAATATATCTATTAAAAAAAAAACTTCTTCCCACATTTGTCCCAGTCTCTATTTCCCAGTTATTCCATAATTAATCTCTCCAGGATGATTAAAAGTTATAATATCTATCCCCTTTGTGAAACATGCATCCTTACTATCATGAAAGGGGGTTACATTGGTATATTTTTCAAAGTCTGGGTTATACAGTCCTATTCATGAGCATTTGAATACATAGGGAAGAATACTTCTGGCATTGGAAATTGGATGACTTATCTGTGATACATTTGAAATAGAATTAAGAAGACTAAGAGTAGATTGCATGAGAGAGGTCAGCGAAGGGGAAAAAATCCAGGATGATTCTCAAGTTTTTGTCTCAAGTGAATAACTGAGTGAGTGGGTAGTGATTTCATAAAATTAACTAAGGAACATAATCAGAGGAACTGCTTAAAAGATTAGACAGGTGATATTGAATTCAGTAAATACTTGTTGGTGTAAACAGATAAATGAATTGAAGATAACATCACCGAAATGAAAAGATGATGAAGAAGTTAATTTAAAAATAGATCCAGGGCGCCTGGGTGGCTCAGTGGGTTAGGCCGCTGCCTTCGGCTCAGGTCATGATCTCAGGGTCCTGGGATCGAGTCCCGCATCGGGCTCTCTGCTCAGCAGGGAGCCTGCTTCCCTCTCTCTCTCTCTCTCTCTGCCTGCCTCTCTGCCTACTTGTGATCTCTGTCAAATAAATAAATAAAATCTTTAAAAAAAAAAAAATAGAACCAGCTAAACCAATTATTTCAAGGTTACCTGACACACTTGAAGCAAAATTATTTTGGTGCTGTTTATTAACTGGGCAATGGGTAGGGCAAATGAAAAATACAGACATAGGTGCATGTGAGTGTAGAAACAGAAACATCATTCTAAAAATCTCTGAAAATTGATTACACAGAACATTTTTAGGACATCTGCATAATTCCGTTTCATGTAATCTACTATTCTTATCTTAATCAATTAAGATCGGTTATTAGGTTGTTTTTTTTTTTTTAAATACCCTGCCTGATATTGTGTTAGAAAAACTATTATAGTCCTTCATAAGCTTGATGTATACTCTCTTTGGCTCAATTGCACAAGGTGTGTTTTATCCATTAACTATTGAAGACTACTTAAAGTAGTGGCTAAAATTATCACAATTTTTTTTTCCTATTTTAATTGGATTTTTCCTGTATTCTAAAATATAACTAGATCCTTGGCTTAGATAATAAAGGTAATTCCTAATTTTTATTTCCCTGGACATATTCCACAGCCAATAGTACCATTCTTGCTGACATACTCATATGTCTATCTCTGTCCCAGAGGTGATGAGGAGATCTGACAGATAGAGACGCATCAGCAGCCATGCCAACTGGCTGCCAACTTGGACATATGTACAGAGCAGAGAGCGTGCTAAAGTTCCCAGTGAAGAGAGCCAAGAGCCCACTGACATTCACCAATGACTGAAGGATGTGTCAATATCACTACAGCATAGTCAAGTTTGGAGTGAGCCATGTTAAAGGTTTGGAAAGGAGAAGATGACCACCTGGGTAGGGCACCACTCTGCTATGTATATGTGCCTCATTTGGCAACCATCTTGCATGTCTGCTGCTGGGCTTCCATCTGTCGAATCTCAATGTAATGTCAGAGATAAAAACTGAAGACTCCATGGCTTCAAAATGCATTTTTCTGCTGGCTGCCTGATGGCTGTCCAGGGACATAAAATTTAGAAACCAATCCCTGCAGACTAACCCTCTTATATGATATGTATACTTTAATTTCACTCTGTAGAGTGTTTATGTAATCTAATCAATACATAACTTCAGAAAGAGCTTTGCAAATTTTAAGATACAAAAGTGAGGGAATATAGTCCTTCATGTTATCATAGAATCAAATCACATATAACTGAGTTAAATTGTGAAATATTTTCCCTTTTTCCTATTGAACATGTACCTAGAAAAACATACTATTAACTGGAATGCAATTTAACTTGTACTATATATCTAAATTATAACTCTATCATAATATCTAATACTTTTCACAATAAATAAATGTAGGACTTTGAAAATATGTTATCAATTCTGTTTGACTAAAATTCCCCAAATTCATCTATAATAGCATCTTTGCTAAATTTAACTATATTTAGTTGTTGCTCTCATTGAAAGAACTAATTAATTAATTTTTTGAAATTTATTTGTTAGAGAGAACACAGGCAGACAGAGTGGTAGGCAGAGGCAGAGGAAGAAGCAGGTTCCCTGCCAAGCAAGGAGCCCGATGTGGGACTCAATCCCAGGACGCTGGGATCATGACCTGAGCCAAAGGCAGCCGCTTAACCAACTGAGCCACCCAGGCATCCAAAGAACTAATTAATTAAGAACACACCAATAATTCTGGTCAATTTTATTTTTCCTCTTTATAATTTAAATTTTTTTTTATTTTCCTTCCCCATATAAATGTAAACATATAAATATAAACATTTTCTCTTTACTTCAGGTGCACTCCAGAAGTGTTTAAGTGTATCTTTTCTGTGTATGAGAAATGGTAATATAGTTAATCATAAGTTGAGAGAAATTGAAAAACCAAAGGGCCTTTTGAATAATGGTAATGGACATTCCAGAATATCTTGGCTAGACTTGTACTAGCTGGTCCACTCCAGGTAAATATAGCTTACCTTCAGGTAAAAATATCTCTACCTTCAGAACTTATAGAGTTGCAAGCTCTAATGTTTGTTTTTTTGTTTTGTTTTGTTTTGTTTTCAAAAAAAATTTTTTATTTATTTGACAGAGAGATCACAAGTAGGCAGAGAGGCAGGCAGAGACAGAGGGGAAAGCAGGCTCTCTGGTGAGCAGAGAGCCTGATGTAGGGCTTGATCCCAGGACCCTGAGATCATGACCTGAGCTGAAGGCAGAGGCTTAACCCACTGAGCCACCCAGATGCCCCTCTAATGCTATTTTCTAACAGAACAACTGATCTGCTTCCATTGTTGAATGTGTATCTGTGTATATCAAAGCTTATAGTATTTTCTCATTACTAAAAATATATTTTTTTAAAAATTAAATTAAAAATTGAAAATTAAAAAATATATTTTTAGGTATTTCGATCCATTCACTGGAGGGTAACCTGCAATGAGTCCTGTCCTGTGCCATTACCTCCCTTTGAATGTGGGTCAAAACTATGAATTTATCTAGCCAATAAAATATGGCAAAGGTAATGGGATATTACTTTATGATTATCTTACATTTTTTAAGATTCAGTATTAGTAGACTTGCCTGCTAGCCTTGAAAAAACAAACAGTACTGTTGTGAACTGACTATAGATAAGAGTACTTAAAAATGAGCAGCAGAGATCCTCTAGGAACTGAGAATAGCACCCAGTCAATAGGTAGCCAAAAAAAAAAAAAGTGGAGGTTGGGAGAACACTTCAGTTCTACAGAAGTAGAAGAAGTAGAACTTTTCTTGCAGAAAAGAATTCTGCAAACAACCTGAATGGGCTTGGTGGTAGATTCTTCTCCAGTCAAGCCTTCAGATGAGAACAGAGCCCAGCTAACACCTTGACTGACTCTTGTGAGAATCTGAGCAGAGACTCCAGCTTACCTATGCCTGGACTCAGCCCACAGAAACTGTCAGATGACAAATGTGTGTTGTTTTAAGTTGCTAAATTGTAGTCATTAGTTTCACAGCAATAGAAGCCTGAAATAGATTTACACACAATGCTCTGGAACTCATATCTCAATAAATGGTCTGGAATTGTCCTAGTTGGCTAGAGCTACCATAACAAAGTGCCACGAACTGGGTGGCTTAAACAGTGGAACTTTACTGTTTCACTGTTCTGGGGCTATAAGTCCAAGATCAAGGTATCAGCAGGGTTCCTTCTGAGAGCTATGTGGATAACCTATTCCACATGCCTCTTCGAGCTTCTGGTGACTTGCTGGAAGTTTTTGGCATTCCTTGGCTTATAGTAGCACCATCCCAATTCCTGTTTTCACATTAACATGCCGTTTTACCTGTGTGCGTGTCTGTGTTCAAATTTCCCCTTTTTATCAGGACACTAGTCATATTAGATTAGAGACCCACTCTATTCTAGTATGACCTCATATTAACTATATCTGCAATGATGGTGTTTCTAAATGCAATTATATTCTATGGAAATGGGAGTTAACAATTTCAACATATAAATTTAAAGGTACACAATTGAACTCATAACAGGTGTTTGGCTCTCACTATAAAAGGGACTTCTAAGAAAGGAAGAGAACACTGCCATTTTAATTTAAGGTGTCATTTCTTCAAAATAACGAGCTCTCCTTTCATCGCTCATGTAGTCTGTCATGGCTAGAAGAGAAGGGGGACCAAAAGCATTCACATATCCATTTCATTTTTAAATGTATTTCTTTGAAGGCTTGGTTTTCACAGTGACAGGAGCCATGAAAATACATTACATTAAAAAGCCATGATATCAGCTTCACTCATTAAAATACAGAGCAAGTACTTGTCTTGGCTTATATAATTTGGTGTTCCAAAATAGTCAGACTTTGAAGATTGTTTGAAAAGTTTGTGAATTACCAGTCTTTCTTTAGTGGCAACTTATTTTCTATCATATTTTAAGGACAGAAAGCATGAAAATGTATTTAATATCACCTAAGTTTGAAGAGATCATCCACTTCCAAATGATGAAGATTTTAAATAGTGAAGAGAATTGTGAGCTACAGAAATAGCTGTTAGCCAATTAAGCATCCTCTACCTGTGAAGTGCTCCAGCAAGCAGTTATCATAGATCACATCATTATCTATATAGCAACCATATGAAGTAGATGTTAATATCTCCTTTGTGTTAATAAAGAAACTGAGGAAAAAGAATAACCAATGTGTCCAAAGTCACACAGTGGGAGAATACTAGACCAGAAATTTTAATCAAAGTCAAAAATTTCAAAATTCTTAGAAACCACTATTACCCTCCATCCCTTCATTATACAGGTAAACAGTATTAACAAACACTTGTGTCATTCAGAGACTTCCTTAAATGGCACCACTGAACTCAAGGAGAAAGCATATTGAAGCTGACAGGAGAAGAGTGCTAGCCTTATTCAACTTCCAAAATGTTTCCTCAGCCAGCTTTCTAGACACTTAAATTATCTCCCCGAAGTACAGTTGGATGAGTATCAGATACCAAAAAAAGTTTTTAAGAGGTCAACATGACACTAAAATGAAAGGCAGAGGCCTAAAATTATATTATGTGTCTCTGATCCATATACCTCAAGAGTTCTACTCTGGTCCTCTGTTTTTCCATTTCACACTATTTAGCTGACTCTCCTGTATTGTTTTCTATGTATCATAAATTATTACTTGATCTGAGACTGGCATGTTTGTGGTTGTATGTGGGGCCCTATCTAAAAACATATCATGGGTTATAAGAGTGATTCAACTCATGCTCTCAAGCTGCAGAAATACCCAACATTACTAGAAGTTATTACTTGGGAAGGGTTTCCACAATTTTGTATCTATAGCCCTGTAATCAAATGACCAGATCTATTTCCTTCATCGGCACAGCATGACCTGATGAGCAGCAATCTTTCCTTCTCTATTTCTCAGCTTAGGCTGTGATTAATTAGATTGATTTCAAAACCTGTTGTGTCTTTCCTCTGTGCCCTGCCTGAATATTAGCACAATATGATTGCAGTGGGTTGCATTATTTCCATTTTATCTTACATACTTGAACTTCAGGCCACTTAAACCCAACATGTAAATTTCTGTAATATTAAATGCAAGTGAACATTTTAAGCCAAAAACCTTAGTATTGAAGAAAGGGATTCTGTAATTGTTCCTAAATTACCATGAGGCATGTTGACACAAAGATATTACAAATAACAACATAAAATATAGAAAATTTAGATGAGTCTCAGGTAGTATATAATCAATACATTTGGGTCTACTATAGATATAGATCTTATCATGTTTTAGTAATACCAATTCTAATCTCCAATCAGCAGAGCTAAAAATGGGGTGATTTTCTATGATTACATTTCCAAACTAAAGTGCAACATAAATTGAAAGGAAACCTGTTCATTCAAAAAACATGTATTTAGTACCTATTGTATGGTAGTTATACGTAGAAGAGCTTATCAGGAAATAGATTGGATAGCTATAAACTTTACTGCTAAAGAAAATGTAATCTAACTAAAGTAACTTCCCTCTAATAGTTCTGCCCCAGACTTGTCAGTATATTTAAATGCTTCACTTGATTCTTAAGATTACCATTTATTCTATGTCTTTTTGCCAATATCTAAAAGTTATTGATATTTTTTCAACATTTTTAATGAATGAAAATAATCTAGGTCGGTTTACACTGAACTTAACATATAACTGTTTTGTTTCCATAGTTTGAAATTCATAAAACTTTAGGAATAATACACTCCTTCCCGAATAGAATGTCTAAAATTTTAGCCCCAATAGTGAGAGGAAAGACTCATACTCAGTGTTATTTCTATCAATGACAGAAAACAATTATTTAATTCCTATTAGCCATTTGTGAATTTAATTCAACAGCAGTTAAGAACATTCTTCTGGGGCGCCTGGGTGGCTCAGTGGGTTAAAGCCTCTGCCTTCAGCTCAGGTCATGATCCCAGGGTCCTGGGATCAAGCCCCCGAATTGGGCTCTCTGCTCAGCAGGGAGCCTGTTTCCTCCTCTCTTTCTGTCTGCCTCTCTGCCTACTTGTGATCTCGGTCTGTCAAATAAATAAATAAAATCTTAAAAAAAGAAAAAGAATATTCTTCTGAGAGCTAGTTGCTAGGTGTATTTTTGCATTAACACTTTCAAAGAAGTCCTGGTGTTGACAGATACAGATTTGGTGGTACACCTGCTTTGTCATCTTTTCATTCTGCTTGCTCTCCCACTGCAGTTTTTCCTCTGCACTTTAGCTGGTGTATGGTATGTGTATGCATGTGTGTGTGAAGAAAATTTAAAAGTTTCCAAAATATGAAACATACAAATTATTATAGTTGTGCTCTTCTAGCAAGAGCTGTTTTAATATTTTTTGTACTATTTCTTGATCTGAGTATTATTACATAATTACTTTTTGGATATTTTTTCATATTTGTTAAATATGTGATCATTATTTTCTATTACCTTTCTCTGTAATATTTTAAACATTTGTATGTAATTAGCAACATAGAAGAATCATAACAATTGAGGATTTATGATTTCAAAGATAAATGTTGCCTATTTACCTTAAAAATGTATTAAAAATATATGGCGTCTTTCGGGGAAACAAGATGGCGGGGAACTAGGAGGATGCTCTGGTTCAACCTCTCCCCTAAAGTGAGCTGATTACCTACCAAGGAACTCCGATCACTCATGAAATCAGTCTGAGATCAAAATTCTACTCATCAGGATCTCTACGGGGGCAGAAGACGCCAGTGGGATGTCAGAATCTCTATGGGGGCAGAAGACGCCAGTGGGCAGGTAAAGCCGAGCGGGAACACCGGACTGGTATCGGAAGATAAACAAAAGGGGGAGGGAGCCACCAGAGGTGACCCATTGGGAAGTAATACCCCAATACGAGAGTCCCCTAAGACTGGGGACCAGCATTAACTTGAAGACCGATAAAAAGCACTCAAAAAGAGAAAAGATCATAGGGTGAAATTGTGGGAATTGGAACTGTTAGGGA
>PISX010037268.1:0-11206 GCA_004024625.1 Mellivora capensis
GGAAAAGAAGAAAAGAAACAAGATAGGATTGGGAGGGAGACAAACCATAAGTGACTCTTAATCTCACAAAACAAACTGAGGGTTCCTGTGGGGAGGGGGATCGGAAGAGGGGGGTGGGGTAATGGACATTGGGGAGGGTATATGCTATGGTTAGTGCTGTGAAGTGTGTAAACCTGGCGATTCACAGACATGTACCCCTGGGGATAAAAATACATTATATGCTTATAAAAAATAAAAAAAAAATTAAAAATAAATAAATAAATAAATTTTTTTCCCTTAAATTTTTCTTTGTAGATGAATGCCAGTTAATAGATGTAGAAGGAATGACAGAAATAGAAAAATTGCCATTTTGCAGTTAGACTATCTAACCACTTTTTAATAATTGATTCAGGCAAGGCTTATCAATAAATACCAAAACCACTGGGTAAAATATTTACCGTGAGCAAGGGTATTAGCATAGTGCCAAGATAGCACTCCAAAGCTTCCTTGCTAACTGTGAGGGTAAAATGTGTGTCTTTCTAAAGGAGAGATCTGGCTGGATTATCAAGTAACCAAATTAGCATGACTAATGACATGACAACCTAATATTAAGTATTGTCTGACACCATGGACTGTTATGTATACATATACATATACAGACACATACACATGTACATATTCCAGGCACTATGTATACCACATAACTGAAGCATTTGATGAACTCCTGGTTAACAGAGAAAAACTAGGGATAGGGGAATAAGAAAGAGAATATCATGAAGAAATAATCACACAATATAGAATGTGGGGCACTTCTGTAAGTCTGGCTGAATTCTCTAAAAAAGTCAATGTAACACATACCCGAAAGAAATGAGGGAATAGTCCAGGTTAAAACAAACTAAAGAAAAATAATCAAAGGCAATGCATGCACCTCAACCAGCTCATGATTTGGAATACCAGCTCTAAAGAAACATTCACAAACAACTGGGAAAGTTTAAATATGGATTGGATTTTAGAAATTATCAGGGATTTTTGAGTAATTTCCTCGGTTGTGGTAATTATTTTGTGGTTTTAGAGGAGAATTTGTCTATCCTTAGGTTATGAAGTTAACATTTCATTTACTTGCAAATTATTTGGCACAATATCTATGTGTATGTACATGTCTATACAAACAAAGCAAATATATCAAAATATTTACTGTTAGAGGTAAAACAGGTACTAGTACTCTTCTTTCATCTTTTCTGTAAATTCAAACACTTTCATAAACCTTTGTATATGTCTACTTCTCACAATTTACATGTTTAAACACTGTTTTGTTTTTTGTTTTTGTTTTTGTTTTGGAAAGAGAATACAAACTTACAAAGATGAAATAGTCTTTGACCATGTTTCGTCTAAATCTATTGACGCTTTATTTGCATCCCTCTACACCCAATCTTGAAAGAGTTGCACCCTACCTTGTCTGTGCTTCCCCCTCTCACCTGCTCTGCAGGTTCCTCTAAGCTTATCTACCTATTCTGCCAATCCACTCAAAGGAGCTCTGTATGTCTACCCCGATGAAAACTGTCCTCCTCTTACTCAATTTCTCATCAGTCCCTCTTGAAACAGTCTTTCACCCTAACAATTTCCTCCTAGTTTCTCACCCTTCCTTCTTAGTGTAGATTACTAGGTCTTTCTATCTTATTTGACATCAGAGTATTGGCATTCCTCTGTTCTAGCTTGTCCCTCTTTACACCCTCTCTGCCAGTGATCTGAATGAATCTGTCAAATACCTCAGATTCACTGATTCTGCTCAGATTTCCTGTCTAGCAAACATTTCTTCTCATCTTCAGACTTGTATGTCTGACGTCTACCTAACATTTTACTCAGATATCTCAAAACAATCTTCTCTGTAACAAACCCCCTAGCAGAACAACTGTCCCCACTTCAACCCCATCCTAAACTCATGTGTTTCTGCTGTCCCCTCATCTGTATGTAGTTCCATCTGGAAATTTGGTTTCAGTTTCTTGCCCTTTTTCTGCACCTATATCCAGCTTATCGGCAGGGTTTTTGATTCTCTTTAAACTAAATCTTGAATCAGTGCTCAGCACTCTTCTCTCTTTTTTCAGTGTCCCTCTCTCTTTCCCCTCTCCCTCTCCCTCTTGACAGAGGGCACCAGGGCTCAACCTACTGTCATGTTTTGCCAGTACTACAGAAACAATCTTGGAACTGAGATCCTGACTTCCACTCTTGTTTCTATCCCATCCACTTTTCATGCAGCTGTAAGAGTGATCCTGTTAAAACAGAAATTGTTTCATTTGCTGCCCTGGATCTGTCTCTTAAGTCACAGTTGGAGTGAAGTCCAAATTCTTTACTCTGTTCCAGAAGTAACTGCAGGATTCCACTCTACTTCATGAGCTGGCCACTTTCACCATAGCACACTCCAGCTGCCCTGGCCTTCCCCAGGACCACACCCATCACCTCCCGGCTGCGGTGTCTGCACCGGCTCTTTGCTCTGCCAGGGAAGACTCCTCAGCTCTCACGTGGGAAGATACAAACCTTCCAAAGAGCAGAAGGGCAAAGCTCACTTGATTTTTTCAGTACAAACATAAACTGAAATCGAGGCCTCATGGTCCTTCTGACTTTTTTGGCTTTGGCCAATCTTTTTCTCACCCTTGAAGTTAACTTAAAATTTCATTCCTTAGGAAAAAAGGCCTTCCCTTATTGGACATTCTTATTCTCTATTTTGACTCCTTAGCCTTTTCTATTACAATTTCTAGGTATTTTGTTTCCTTATTTACTCAACTTTTGTCTGTCGTTCCCACTGGCATATGAGCTTTCTGGATCACCACTGAATCCCGACCTAGTCTAAAACAGAATCTGAGGCATAGTGGTGTTCAATTAATTAAACAGGCCATTAGGCTGAGGTGGTTTTAATGCCTCATCTGCGCATGGGAGCAAATCAAAACCTCAGCCTGCCAAGGCCCCAAGGGTAAGAAGTCGAAACAATGGAACAAAAAGCGTCTCGAGTTTTCGGTGAGACTCTGCTCTATAAGCCCCGGAAATGAGCCTTGGAAGTCCCTTTTACGAAGATGACACCAAAAGCTAAGAAGGAAGCCTCTGCCCCTCCCAAAGCTTAAGCCAAAGCCAAGGCTCTGAAGGCCAAGAAAGTGGTGTTGAAGGGCATCCACGGTCACAAAAAAAGAAGAGCTGCACGTCACCTACTCTCGGAGGACCCAAGACTCTGCATCTCTGAAGGCAGCCCAAATACCCTCGAAAAAGCATCCCCAGGAGGAACAAGCTTGATCACTATGCCATTATCAGGTTCCTCCTGCCTACTGAGTCAGCCGTGAAGAAAATAGAAGACAACAACACACCTGTGTTCACTGTGGATGTCAAGGCCAACAAGCACCAGACCCAACAGGCTGTGAAGAAGCTCTACGACGTTGATGTGACCGAGGCTTGATGGAGAGAAGAAGGCGTATGTTCCACTCGCTCCTGACTATGGTGCTTTGGATGCTGCCGACAAAATTGGGATCATCTAAACGGAGTCTAGCTGGCTAAATCTAAATATAATGTTTTTTTTTTCTCTCTCTCTCTCAATCTCTCTCTCTCTCTCTCTCTCTCTCACACACACACACACACACACACACACACACAATTCGAAACAATCACAGACAGCCAAACAGGCTTTCCTAAATAGAGTAATTGCTTAAGCTATACCCAGTCAAATGATTTCCTTGCTTTGCTTCCGCATCTTCTCCATAAGAGTTTCTTCCCTACTTCCTCTTGGTGGAGTGCTCTTGACTACTTCCAGGCTGGTGCTCCTGATCGAAGTAGATTTGTTTTTCACATAAATTCTTAAACTTTTTATTATACCCCAGTTTATCTTTCAACAAAAAGTACCCCGTGACTGCTTTTGAATGGGGAAAGGACTGAATATCTTAAAATCCAGACATTAAGGGTTAAGGCAGCTTTACTGCATGCTTTATCATTCATACCAAGAGTTTAAAATTTTGGTAAATTTTCTTTGAAATTTTCAGAAGTCCTGAAAATGATTTAAATTCAGAGAGCAGGTAAAAGTCTGTTTTTGAGAGCAACCAGCAGAGGGAGTACGGAGACAATTTTTCTAAGAGGGGAAAAAAAAATACTACATTATTAATTATGCAAGTCATTTGGCTCTTTTATACTAGGTTTCCTTCCGAACAGAAAATTTTCTCATGATTATATGCTATGTCTGGTTTATTAAAGCCAAAATCGCAAAGTTAACCCCACCAAAATTAAAAAGCTGATCGTCATAGATTGACTCTTAACCCAGATATCTGTCATTAAGACAATTTTGGCTTGTAACAATTCTAGTAATTATGTTAATATTCTGTATTGTTTTGAATTTGATAGATGTTTGGATACAATTGTTAGGAAACTTAAATGTTAGTTCTGTACTTATGTCTAAATGATTAAAACATCAAGATTTTAATTTATCACCAGCTTTACTTGGATGTTATTTTTACATTACCTCAAACATTTGTACTTATCCAAATAGAATCAATTTAAACATAACCTCCTTTTAATTATGTTATGTGACTGTTGATAAACCTGAGTGATTAACTACAAGATGGATTAGCCAGTCATTAACTGATAAATTATAAGCCAAGTGAATAGCATTATTATCCACAGAATTCCTTTTATGGATGGGAATTTTTCTTGTAAGTCTGGAGGCCAGCAGTGCAGAGTTTATGCAGTGGCTCTGTGATGTTGTGAATGTTCCAGGTCCTTTAAACTCTTCCCTCCCCCATCCCTATCACATGCCATTTATCCTGCTGTGTCATCATCTCAAGATGGCTGTCCCAAATCCAGCCTGTTTTCTATCTTCCCTTCAGGAAAAAAAGAAAGGAAAACAAGGATGAAAGCATACTCTTACAGAAAAACAAAACACAATTTTCCTGGAGATCTCCAGTGCACATATATTTCGGGACCATTTCCCATGGTACCCTTAACTGCAAGGGAACCTGGGAAGGTGCTTGCTTTAGTTATACACATCTTTACCTGGAATAGAATCAGTGCCATGAGAAAAGAAGAGGGAATTGACATGTGGGGCCAACAGCCTCTGCCATGTTCTTGTATGACTGAGCACCATACTAGACATTAGGGGGCACAGAGATGGTTAAGACTAGCTCTTTATTTTTGGTATGCTCTCATGTAGTATACGAATAATCAAAATTCAGCAAATTACATTATACAAACCAGTAATTAATGTGTATTCTTTCCTGATCTAAGAGTTTTACATGCATATTTCTTTCTTTTTTTTTTTTTTTCCATATAACATCCCTTTGGAGACAGTTTTACTAGACTTGTTTTAGAAAGGATAAAGTTGAGGTTTAAAATGTTAGAATTCCATAACCAAGGTTACATAGGAGGTAAGACCTGAGGAACATTTGCTTTTAGATTGGCACAATTGCTATCCATGAACTCCCCCAAGTCAGTCCTCAGACCCACCCGGAAATCCATTTGTGTGATCACAGTCTTCCCTCTCCAATTGGCTTCAGGGATTTTCTACACCTTTATTTTATTTTATTCAGTAAGTATCTATTAAGTCCTTACTATGTGCTGGCACTGTGCCCTGTGCTGGGATGCAGCAGTAATAGGTTGACATCATTCCTGCTATCTGGGATCACATTCAGAGTATAGCCGATAATCACATTTTTTAATTGATAATTACAATCTGAAAAGGTTTATAAAAATATAAAAATATAGCTCTACTCCCAACAAAAAAACAAATCCTGATCCAACATCTCACCCCTTTCTACTTTTAACTAATGGTCTTTCCTCTAATTTTCATTAAATTATGACAATTAAGTGGGGGTTCTTTCAATGTTTCACTCTTCCCCAGTGCTTTTCCGGTTCAGCTTTGGTGCAGTTGTAGATGCCATTTCCTTTCCCTGAGCTGACACTGGTGCTGGTGTTGTGGTCCCATGTCCATCATGAAACACTCTGGTCAGTTGTCCTCACTCCCATCTCTTCTTTCTCTTCTGCTGGTTCTTTCTCTTCCCAGTCAAGGCTTGTTCAACTTTTCACTCAATTTTGAGCTGGAACATAGCGGGAGACACTTGTGGGTGTTGACTCAGTGATTCACTCCATAAATATTATGGAACATATAGTGTGATGTGGGTTCCATTCTGGGTACTGGGAATATACTCATGGACCAGACAGATATGGACCCAATGCACAGGGAACTTACATTCTAGATGAGAGAGACATATAGAAAACAAAGACGAAATCAACAATAAGATAATGTTAAATCTTGGTAACTATTACAAAGAAAATATAACCAGATGATGTGATTTTTGTGAACATGTATGCCTACAGTGTGTATGTTGGTATATGTGTGACTGTGTATGTATGTGTATGTATGTATTTTTTACTTTTTACTCTAGGACTGATCATATGTGAATTTTTTATTTGTTTGATTTATGCTTCTGATTGGACATCCAACTAAATTTTCCTTCTAAAGGCTGAGTGCCCTAGACACATTCCTTAGCTTGGAGGAAAGAGAATCTGAAAATTAGGAAGTGGGTTTCTCTGGCCTGGGCAGAGAAGGACCTGGATCTCTGACAAGTTGGGAGAGGCACTGCTCCCTCAGAAATGCATCCCCAGAAGTCAGGTTAACGTGTGTGATTCCTGGTAACATCCTGGCTTGTTTGCCTCCTCAGCCATCTCTTGATGCCTCATGTTTATGAAAATCAAGCCTTCGATTCTGTTTGGTCAAAATGAGAGTCCTGTGGACCTAGTGGTGGCCAGCAGCGGAACCGTGGTGGCCACTGTACCCTGCCCTACATTTCCTCCTTAGCAAACACTGTGTGAGATTAATATGTGTCCTCAGTGTTCGCACTGTCAGATTCTAAATCCCTAAACTGTCACCAACTGTAATCCAGTTGTCTCCATTTAGGTCCCTGTCAGGCTGTGCATCTTTGCCATTCGTCATCTCTCTTTATTAATCATGTCCTCTTTCTCCTTGTGAGTCATGGTTCCTGTTCCTGTCTGAATACCTACAGGATCTTTTTATGGAGAGTCTCTCTGGAGTTTTACTGAAGGGAAAAAGGAAGCTTTTCATTCTCTTGGCAACTTCTGTGTAATTCCTGGGATGTCTGACTTTTTTTTTCCAACCCATAAATGGATGTTCTGCCCAGGCCCACTTTTATTCCTGGGGACACTGTGATGAGGTAGTTTTTCCCATATCACCGCTTGTGCCATGAGCAAGCCAGAAAAGGGCTGCTGGCCCGAGACTGCTCTGGGAAGCTGTGTTTAAAAAGTTGATGAGCTCTTTCAGCCATTCCTGACAAATGCCATCTTCTGTCAGTCAGAGTCAGGGATGCCTCGTGGGACTCCATGTTATCCTGCTGGAGACTGTCCCTTCTGGTTAATTTCCATGTTCTGCTGAAATTCACATTTTCATGCACATGACCTGTCTTTCCTCTAGGTCATTTAACTTATCAATAAAAATGATTGTAAAATTCCTGTCTGATAGTTCCAACATCTGGGCTGTTGATTGCTTTATCTCTTGTCGGTGAGTCTTTTTTTTTGCTCTTTTAGTGTGCACTGTAATTTGTAAACAAATATCAGATAATTGTGTTTTACAAAAAGCAGAAACTATGGTAAGTACTATTTGTACTTAGAAATAGGCCTGCGTCTTCTCTGTCAGTCATTAATGTGAGGGTTTGGTCAACCTGGTCTGTAACTGAGCTGGGTTTGGGGTCAGTTGGTGATTTATCCCCTCTGGGGGCCACAGATTTCCAATCTCTCCAGCCACAGGCTGCTGCTATATGGTGCTAAGTGTGTAGCCTGAGTGCCAGAGGATTTTTCTTGGCTCTCGCAAGATCTCAGGATCTCAGCATTAACCAGGCCAGCTCTCCGGTACTGCACACTCGTATCTCCTTGTGATAGACTACTGAGGCGTGTGCTCAGTCCAGTGCTTAGGGTAATGGTGGATTTTCCTGGGTCTTTCCTTCCACCTCATTCTTAAGCAGGTCTGTGCACCAGGGTGGGTGTCAGGGACCAGTCTTTCTAGCCTTCCCGCTTTGCCTCCTGTGGCAGCCACACTCCGCCTTCTACTGGAGGGGCATCTGGGGCAGGAGCCAGTCTCCCGCCCCTCCACAGCAGCAGTGCACTCCTGTTTTATGCAGTGCAGGACACTGGGCTCTCCTGCAGCTGCAGGTAGCACTTTATTCTACTGTACCCAGTGGGTCTTCACTCCCGACCAGGTATCAGGACTGTTTCTTCACTGGAAAGCACACTGGTTGGCCTTTGCTTCCACCCTTCTCCCAGGGGCCATGTTCCTAAACCTGTAATTTAGAAGCGGGTTTTCCTGACCTCTCTCACTGGAAGACAGCTTTCTTCCCATGTGGAAAGGGTCTGTAATGGGGGAGATGTCCCACGCCTGTGCTCTAACAAGGATAGCTCTCTCAGGCCTGCCTCAATGGATCCCACACTCTCTGGTGGACCCCTGGTGGGTATTGGTAGAAAAGGGATCAGGGTGACTGTTGTGTTGGTCTCAGCCTATTGACATTGACGATGTCAGCCAGAGATGCTGCTTGCCTGGGCTCATTAATACTTGTGGTGAGTCCCCACAGACATTTCCCTGACCAGAGCCAACATTGTGGCTGGACTGGCCCTTGTGGTTTTATTATAATTGCAGGATGCATGTCACCAACAACCACCAGGGGGTTTTGAAAAAGAAGATTTATAACTCACAAGTCCTAGAAGGTACATAGCATGCCTCAGGGCACACAATGAAGTCACAGGTAGAAAGAGTGAGGGACAGCAGTCCTGGGGCTCTGCCTTTCTTGGGTCAAGGGTATGTTGCCGAGCACTTCAAAAGCTCACTCTTTAGTAGCAACCCGTAAAGCAGAAGAGTGTGAATGAGAGCACAGGAAGGGAAAGGCAGGTTCATCTAAGCAGCCAGTTATCTAGATAACTTTGTAAAAGGAGAACTTCATGGGTGCGCAGCTTGGTAGGAACTGTCATACAGCTGGGCAATATGTTTACTTGAGATGGCGGTCTTTGAAATAGTTGAACCAGCAATCACAAGCTTAATGTCAGACACTTGTACAAAAAAAAAAAAGTACAAAAAAAAAAAGCTTGATATCAGGTACTTATTCTACACAGTGCCCCCTCATCTTATGTCTGGGCTCAAAAGGATTTAAGACTGTCAGGTTACCCCACACTCAGCTATGAAGAATTTGTTAAAATTTCAATTGTTTCCTTCTCATGTATTTTTATGATTGACTTTTCTCTGTGTTCTCCCAAAGATGAAATAGATTGAATGTCTATTCATAAATTATTATTATATTATTCATAAATTATGATTTTGTAGCCTCTCTGGCTTTTCCTTAATGCTGGGTGGAGAAAAAAAATTCTCCTATGAGTACCTTCATCCTAAGCAGATGTAGATGCATACATACATATGGTATTATTGATAGAGGACATATCATTCTGAGAGGGGTTTAGATTCACGGCAACACTGAACCTGCATGCACAGCCTCTCCCAAGATCAACATCCTGTGCCAAAGTGGTACATTTGTTACAAGAGATGAACTGACATTGACACATCTTCACTCAAAGTCCAGAGTTTACAGTAGGGGTCATTCTTGGTGTTGTCTGTTCAATGGTGTTAGACAAATGCATAATATGTATCCACTGTTACTGAATAGTATAGAGTAGCTTCATTGCCCCCCAAACCCTCAGTGTTCCACCTATCCATTCCTCCCTTATCCCAAACGCATGGCAACTACTGTTTTTTTTTTTTATCAGCATCATAGTTTTCCCCTATCAAAATGTCATAATTGGAATCAGTCAATATGTAACTTCTTAATGCTGCCTTCTCCCAGTGAGTAAGTAATACACTTTAAAGTTTCCTCCATGTCTTTTCATGGCTTGATTGCTCATTTTTTTTAAGTATTGATAATATTACATTGTAGGGAGATACTACAGTTTGCTTATTTATTCACCTCTTGAAGGATATTTTGGTTGCTTCCAAGATTTGGCCACTATGAATAAAGTTGCAATAAATAACTGAGTGCAGGTTTTTGTGTGAATGTAAGTGTTCAACTCATTTGGGTAAATATTAAAGACTGTGATTGCTGGATCAAAATTAAACTCACAAAACTAATAAGAAACTGCCAAAGCATCTTCTAAGGTGGCTTTGAATGCTTTTGCATTCCTACCAGTGATGAATGAGAGGGTTTTTTTTTTAAGATTTTATTTATTCATTTGAGAGAGAGAGAGACAGAGAGACAAAGAGAGCACAAGTAGGGGGGAGGTAGGGGAGAGGAGGAAGCAGACTTGCCGCTGAGTGGGGAGCCCCATGCAGGACTTAATACCAGGACCCTGGGATCATAAAGTGTTTGAAAGCAAACACTTAACTATTGGAACCACCCAGGCTCCCAAATGAGAGTTCTTTTTTTTTAATTTTTAAAATTTTATAAATATATAATGTATTTTTATCCCCAGGGGTACATGTCTGTGAATCGCCAGGTTTACACACTTCACAGCACTAACCAAAGCACATATCCTCCCCAATGTCCATTACCTCACCCCACTTTCCCGACCCCCCTTCCCCCAGTACGCCTCAGTTTGTTTTGTGAGATTAAGAGTCACTTATGGTTTGTCTCCCTCCCGATCCTATCTTGTTTCTTTTCTTCTTTTTCTACCCCCCCGCCATATTGCATCTCCACTTCCTCACATCAGGGAGATCATATGATAGTTGTCTTTCTCCTATTGATTTATTTCACTAAGCATGATACCCTCTAGTTCCATCCACGTTGTTGCAAATGGCAAGATTTCATTTCTTTTGATGGCTGCATACTATTCCATTGTGTATATATACCACATCTTCTTTATCCATTCATCTGTTGATGGACATCTAGGTTCTTTCCATAGTTTGGCTATTGTAGACATTGCTGCTATAAACATTCAGGTGCCCGTGCCCCTTCGGATCACTACGTTTGTATCTTTAGGGTAAATACCCAGTAGTGCAATTGCTGGGTCATAGGGTAGTTATATTTTCAACTTTTTGAGGAACCTCCATGCTGTTTTCCAGAGCAGTTGCACCAGCTTGCATTCCCACCAACAGTGTAGGAGGGTTCCCCTTTCTCCGCATCCTTGCCAGCATCTGTCATTTCCTGACTTGTTAATTGTAGCCATTCTGACTGGTGTGAGGTTATATCTCATTGAGGTTTTGATTCGTATTTCCCTGATG
>PISX010037269.1:0-11202 GCA_004024625.1 Mellivora capensis
AAGGCAAAGGAAACAAAAGCAAAAATGAACTTTTGGGACTTCATCAAGATCAAAAGCTTCTGCACAGCAAAGGAGACAGTCAACAAAACAAAGAGGCAACCCACGGAATGGGAGAAGATATTTGCAAATGACAGTACAGACAAAAGGTTGATATCCAGGATCTATAAAGTAAATTACTTTGTTAACAATGCATAAACATGATATATTTCTAGATCTTTAATTTCTCTCTACAATGGTTTCTAGTTATCTGTGTATAACTACACAGATACAGTTTTTTTATTGTTGTTAAACTTATTCCTAAGTACTTTTAATCTTTTTCATTGTATTGTATGACTACATTATCATACTATGTGACTAACAGAATGGGATTATTCCTTAATTTCATTTTTATATTGTTGTTTCTTTCTAGTGTATAAAAATAAACATTTTTATCTTGTATTCTATGACCTTGGTAAACTTGTTTATTAATTCTTGCAATTATTTTTTCTTCTTTTGTAAATTCCTTAGGATATTTTACACGGACAATCAGGTCATTTGTGAATAAGCCCAGTTTTACTTCTTCCCTTGCAATTTCATGCCTTTTATTTTTATTTATTTATTTTTCTTTCTCTATTGCACTGACTAAAACCTCCAGTACATTGCTGAAACAGAAGTGGTGAAAATTGACCTTCTTATTTTGTTCCTGATTGTAGGAAAGAAAACATTTAGTCTTTCACCGTTAAGTGTATGCTAGCTCTAAGTTGTTTGTAGATGTTTTTATGAGGTTTAGGAAATTCCATTCTAATCCTAGTTTGTTGAGAGGTCTTTCTTTTTTGTCATATGTTGTGATTTTTGTTCTTTATTCTATTGATATGGCATATTATATTAGTTGAGTTTTAGATGTGAAAGGATTCTTGCATTCTTAGGATAAAGGATAAATCTCATTTGGTTATGGTGTATAGTCCTTTCTGTATATTGCTGGAGTCAGTTTACTAATATTTGGTTAAAGATTTTTTAAGCCACATTCAATATATGAAGCAAAGTGGTTTATTGTTGTTGTTGTTGTTGGTTTTTTTTTTTTTTGTTCCCTCTTTTTGGATTCCATTTAGTGTCCTTTGTCCCAAAGACTGCCTTTTCAGGTTAACAATGTCACTGTGGCAGTCTGTTTTGTTTCCTTATTGGTCTTATAATAAGTCATAGTGATGCCTTACATTGTCCTCTGTATGGTTGTGAAGGCCTCAGTTGTCCATTAGACTCAAACAAAAGTCTAATCCAGCACAAAGGTGCACTAAGGACTGTGCAGAGGATTCCAGAAGGAAGCCACACTTAACATTAAACTGCTATCAGGGAGTGCCCTAATCTCTCAGAGGCTGTTTGCCAGACAAAGATCTGGAATTGTTGAGTTTGAAGTGCAAGGACTCATTCTAAACTGGATGATCTAGCTCACCAAAGCTGCTTGGTCTGAAGAGCTCTTAGTTAGCCCTGTATCTCACAATAGTATATGACTAACAACTACTCTCCAACAGAGTGTGGGGTCATCAGTCTCAAATTTGGCCTTGGGGCACCTGGGTGGCTCAGTGGGTTATGCGTCTGCCTTAGGCGCAGGTCATGATCTCAGGGTCCTCGGATAGAGCCCTGCGTTGGACTCCCTGCTAAGTGGGGAGTCTGCTTCTCTCTCTCCCTCTGGCCTCCGGCTCCGCTCTTATGCTCTCTGTCTCTTGCTCTCTCTCTCAATTAAATAAATAAAAATCTAAAAAAAAAATAAAATTCAAGCTTATTTAATTAAAGAAGAAATCCAGGGGTGCCTGGGTGGCTCAGTTGGTTGGGCATCTGCCTTCTGCTTAGGTCATGATCCCAGGGTCCTGGGATTGAGTCCCACAGCGGGCTCTCTGCTCAGTAAAAAACCTGCTTCTCCCTCCCCCTCTGCCTGCTGCTCCCCCGGCTCATGCTCTCTCCCCCTCTGTCAAATAAATAAATAAAATCTTAAAAATCCAGTCAGATGAGGTATAGTCTGCTGGGAAGATTTTTTATGTAAGAAATACGTACATAGAAGGGTGCCTGGGTGGTTAAGTCAGTTAAGCTTCTGAGTCTTGATTTCAGGTCAAGTCACGATGTCAGGATTATGCCACTGGGCCCCAGGACAGTTTCTGCGCTCAGCTGGGCGACTGCTTGAGGATTCTCCCTTGAGGATTCTTCCCCTCTGCTGCTCCCGCCACTCCTTCCCTCTTCCACAAGTACATAGGAGCCACAGGAAAAGCCTTGTTTTTTTCTGGGTATTAAATTCTATCAGTATGATAAGGAGTTCCAGTTGAGGTCAAACTACCTCAAGTGTCCCTGAGGAAGGAGGGACTGAGTTACATATCTGCTATTAATCCTTTCCTTCCCATACTCTCTCTCTATTAGTTTGTTTTAGCTGTGTGTTTATATAAGTTATATGGCTGGCTTTTTTTTTGTAAATTAATTTTTTTAATATACAGAGAAGTTTAAGTCACTTCTATTTGTTGTTATTAACCTATATACTTAACTTTATTTCTATAATTTTGTTACATACTTTTTATCATGTATGTGTTCTGACAATTTTTTTTAAATTTATAAGTTCTACTATTATATTTTGACCTATTTTTCTTTCTTTCAGAGATTACTGTTAAGGTTGTATAGAATACATTTTAACTTTAAAAGTAAATTAAGAACATTAGGAATGAAGCTATATCTTATCACTCTTTTTATAAAAAGAAAGCTTTTAACCCAATCCTCCTTGGAGTGAAGAATTTTGAAAAAGAGATGAACTTAATTTTAGCTGAAGGGAACAGGAAATCTTTGCAGAAAGTGGCACATAAGTTGGGCTGTGAACAAGTGACAGAATACAAATAAGTGACACTAAAGAGAGAGATGTAACTACTTAACAATTTTAATTAATTACATAAAATTACTCATTCCACATGTTACTTTATGAGAATGGTTACTGTTGACTATTTTACTATTTAACCCTTGATTCAAAACTGGAATTAATAATACCCAGGACAAAAGTTTTTCCAGCCACAGCTGGAATGTAGGTTTTGGTAACCAGGCGAAGGCATCTTTTTCTGGAGCAGAGAGGTAGTTATAGCTCCAGGAGAACCTTTGGGGAGGAGCTCTGCAGGACAGATGCTGCAGAATTGCAACATCTAGCATGTAAAATACAGAATGCATACCAATTCTGAACGGGGAACATTTTGCTTCAGCCAGAGATATCAGTGCTATTATCTATCTTCTTTGTTCTACAATTTTATGATTGAATAAAAAATATAAATCAGCTTCTGAAAGTATTGACTTTTTCTATGCTACCCAGAATGAAGCTGCCTTATATATAGCAAGGCTTAATAAATGACTGTCGAATTGAGTGAATGCATGGATAAACACAGTTGTCAGATACGGCCCTGAAGAGGTGAGATGTTTAATTTAGTATGTATATTCACTTTCCATTTTGTTAATAAGAAACTACAGACTGGAGCTGCAAGATAACCTTTACTAATGAGAGTGACATTGCATACACAAACAACTGAAACCTCTTTACCAGGCTTGTAAAGTGTTTTCATTTTACAACCAAATTTGATTTGTCCTGCCAAATTTGCATTGCTCTGCTCGTTATTACCAATAGCTCTTTCTTTTTTACCCGTTTCCATTTAGATCATGGACTGAATTGTAACTTCTTCTGCCAAAGATTTTTTGTTTGTCAAGTATTGATGTTAGTGATAATTGCTGTCAGTAAATGAGAGTTTTGAAGCTTATAAAGCTGGGGGCCAGGTGCTGCGTCATGGTAATTTTAGTAAGGCCCTGATGGGCTGCTTGGGAAACATTTTATTAGCTTTCTTTGGAGTTATCTTTTGAGATTACTGCACTTGCTATGAGCCTCTTCCCTTTCACATTTATTCTACACCTTCCCACATGTTCTTACTGAGTATTACTTTAGGCAGTGGATATGGAAATGTCCCACATAAGTGCTCTTTCCTAGTATTATAGCATTATGGCCAGAGGTAATCTTTTAAAGATTCTTCCATTTCACAGATGACGATTAGAGAAGATGTTTCACACACTTTTGGTGGCCTAATTCTGCTGACTTCCAGACCAACCTATGTCCAGATTCAAGGCAACAAAGCTAACTCTTGGCTCTAAACACTGTGTCCAACTCTCAGCCTTTGGGCTTCTAATTTGTGGGCTGTCATTAGCACATTTCCACCAACAGCTGGAACAGGATGATGGAGAACACCACGTTTGTGTTAGAAAGAGTTCCAGAGCTCTGCCCTGCTAATTGCAAAGGCATAGTCACCTTCTTCCACAGTTGGGTTTGAACTTTAACTAGAATCCAACTTTCAGGCCAGAACCAATTCATTCAGAGCAAGAGGTATAGAAGGATTTTTAATTCTTCTTTCCTTCTATAGGCAATTCTCCAACTGCGCTGCGTTGTCTCTATAAGAAAAACTTGTGTGTGTATGTGAATATGTGTGTAGTGTATCATGTAGCAAATTCTTAAGCTTACTATTTACCCAAGAGAAATAGTTTTAATCTGCAAAAACACATAATGTATGTTCCCTATTTTCCTAAATGACTAATGATTAGCATTTTTCTGGGTGCACTTTCTCATCAGGAAAATGATTCTCTCAAACACAGGCACCAGGTGAGAAACACACAGTAGAAAAAAGAAATGAAGTCTAAACATTTATTTTGCCACCAATTTAAATGCTAATTAAAAACACCTTCATCCAAATTGTAGGGAACTACAGGTCCCCCAAAGTGATCTAAGAATGAGAAATTGAATTAAACTTCCATGTGTCTAAAGGTTTATTATTCAAACTATGAAAATAGATGGTTAATATGACTTGAGTAGAAAAACTGAATATTTAATATACCATTCAACAACTTTAAAATGATTATAATTTTTTGCATTGTTTCATTTTGATTTCAAAAGAAAAAAATGAGAAGTGCAATTAATATGGTTTAACTCTGCAGGATAAATATTATTATTTAATGATGTATAAAACAACACTATTACTAACAGCTTCATGCTGGGCAAAGAAATGAAAAAAAAAAACAAATTTATGTTTGTGTAAGTATGCATTTAGGACATCCAGTTCTTTATTTTGAGCACAAGGACTCATTTGTTATCTATCAAGTGAATATTTTGGGAGGCATTATTCATGTCACATATTTCTCAAAACTCTAAATGCCATGCAGAATAAATGTAAGGCATAAGAACTGAAATCTAAATGTATCCTTTTGCTGATGGGCCATTTCCTTTGCCCACATCACTAATTCTGCTAATATAAAGGATATGTCATCATAAATAATGATACAGTTGGCAGGGATGATTGAGCACCCGCTAGGGCCAAATTATAGTCAGAAGTCAGTGTGACTGCATCTAGTCTAGATGATCATGGCTTCTAGAAATCAATTCTGACTTCCAGTCCAATCTCTACTCTCCCCTTCATAGCTACCAGACAGTGAAATCATACTTTTCTGTATTATGCACAGGCACCAAGTCTTTCATTCCTTTGAACATTTTTTGTGCATTGTTCCTTCCACCTGGAATGTTCTTCCTGTGCAATTGCATGTCTGATTTGTACTTTGAAACATTTTCTCTACCAGTTTTTCTTGGTCAAAAATAATCTATTTGTCATTCTCATGGCAATTATTTTCTACTTGCATTATGGTTATTTTAAATTATGTTCTGTCTTTTCAATTCGATTCTAAATTTGTGAAGACATAGGCCATGCTTCAATTAATCTTGTGTGTTTTTCATATCACCTTGGAAAATAATTATTACCAGATATCTAGTAAGTGTCTGTTAAAGAGCACATAGTGCTCTATTGACAAATGCTAGAGAGTGACTGGCAAACTCCTGATGAATTCCTTCCTCTACATAACTTGGTCTTGAATGCATCCTTAACTTGAGCCCTTTTACATCTCAAGCTTCTGTATCTTAAAAAATCTAATAATAAAGGGGAAAAGGAGACATCTAGACACAATGGAGAGAATAAATGCCTTACAGAGAATGTAGAGTACTTTATATATACATTGGTAAAGTAAGGTTAATATCACCTTGCCTCCTGGAACTTTTTAGGTATGTTGCAAAGATCACAATGATGATGTTAAGAAACTTAAGATTTAAGATTCATCTGTTTAGTCTTTTGTAGCAGCTGTAGTATATGATTGTTCTTACTTAGGTGATCCTTTCTTTAGGTCAGAAATACTACAATTTTTATTCATGAACAGAATTATCACCAGAAGATAGGTAAACAACTTTAAGCAATTTAATCTGTTTAGGGTTTATTTTCTAAGCTCTCAGTGCTAATGAAATGTAGTGGTTAAGAGGACTAGATTACCTGGATTTGAAGCTTATTACCACCTTAAACAATGTAATTAATCTGACTTTTGTTTCATATGTAAAATGAGCCCCTAACTGAGATTTGTACGGTTTAAATGAGATAGTATATGTAATACAGGTAGTATTTTATTATTACTATTATTTTTATACTTATTTCCTTAGTTTGGTATACAGGTACAGTTACTGATAATGACATTTATTATATTGGGAAAAACAGCTTCCCACTGTAATTTATTATGTAAGTTTCTTCTTTCCTTTTTCTCAGGGCTTAGGGAAAAGAATCTCTCTAAGAACTCTTTACTAATCCCAGAATATCTTATTATATTAATTGCTTTGGAGTTTGTGTATTGAAATAACCTGACACACACATTTTTTGGTTGTTTGTAAATTGTAAACATCCTATCTTTTGCTTATATGCAGCCAACAGAACTAACACTGACTGATTAAACAGCATAGCTTTTAAAAAAGGAGATTGGGAGATTTGTAGTCATTAGAGGGGCTAGAGAATAACCTCCAAACCTCAAAACTAAGATTTTAGGAGAAAGACTCCAAACCATACAACACACCAGCCTGAGGAGAAAATGACTCAGTGGCCACTCCTGTCTCAGGGTGCTGGATGCTACAGCTTGTGTTCTGCTCTGGCCTTCCACTTGCTGTGTCAGCATCTCTACCTCGCCATCGCTGCTATGCCCCAAATGCCTCTACTGTTCACTCACCAGCAAACGGGGTGCCCATGCACAGCTGGATAACTCTTACTGGTGAGTGGTTGCATCACATGCTGCACGAACGAGGCAGGGAAGTGAGTTCTCCTGGCTTCAATCTTGGAGAGGTGGGATTCAGAAGATGAACAATTCCCTCAAGTTACAATTGTGTTGAAAAGATGCTGAGCAGATAGCAAATACAAAATATCCAATATAATCTCCACCTTTCTGTATGATTAAGAGGCTATGGTTTTAACATTAACAATGCTAAGTCCTAGAGGCAGTTATAAAATTTTAGATGAATGAAGTAAGTGCTTTCCATACATATTCTGTGGGTATCAATATATCCTTTGAACTCTTTATTACTGTCAAAATTTTAACACTATGGAACAGTCCTTTCTTAGCTAACATCAAAGAATTTGGAAAGTTCAGGCTTTTTTCTCCTATAGTCTTGACTGAAATAATTACATACTGAATTTTATGTCTTGTATGTCATTCGGTGGTTAGTAGAAAAACTCCTCACTCCTTACGGCTGCACAGTAGTCCAACTCTATGGGTACATATTTTTAAAAAAATGTAATTTAATTTTTTCAGTTCATTGTTCAGGTTCATTGTTTATGCACCACACCCAGTGCTCCATGCAATATGTGCCCTCCATAATACCCACTACGAGGCTCTTCTAACCCCTCATTCCCCTCCCCTCCAAAACCCTCAGTTTTTTAACTTTTTAAAAGCTGTTCCCTAATGTTGGATTTTAAGTATTTCTAACCTACTGTTATTAAAAGCAACACTGTAATAAAAAGCCATGTACATAGGTCCTTGGCACTAGTTACCTGTAGGATAGATTCTTGGAAGCTAAACTGCCAAGTCGAAATGTGTTTGATTTGATAACTCTTGCTAAATTGCCTTTCATAGAGGTTATAACAATTTGCACTTTCACCAGCAATGTATGAGAGTACATTTTAATGCATATTTTTGCCAGCGCAGAGTATTTTAAAACTTTTTGAGCTTTGCCAGCCAAAAAGACAAAAAAGTAGTTATCTTTATGAATTTTAACTTGCTTTTATCTGTAATGAGTGAGATGGAGCAGGTTTTTGAGAATGATTTGTATTGCTTTTCTTTTAATTTTCTACTCATATAGCTCAATTATTTTCCTTTTGTAAGTTTGCCTTTTTCTTTGATTCAGAGGGATTGTTTATAGTTTAGGGAAATTAATCCTTGTCTGACATGTACTTTGTAAATATTTTTCCATTCTGGCCAAAGTTTTCTGATTTTCCTTTTAGCAATATTTGGCAATTGTCTTCTGCCTTTACTTTTTGGCAAAGTCAACAAAGTGATATTTATCAAGAAATACATTTATATATATTTTTACATTTTGGGTAGCCAAATTTGTCAATCTGACAAGGAATATCTTTTGACTTTTACACATCATATTAGGTAGATTATTTTTTTTCCTGAGGACATATGTAGGAACCCAAGACTCCTTGAGCTCATGGGAAGATGTCTTTTCAACATTTCTTCCCTCTTCTCTTTAAAACTCTTGAATATTTCATTGAAGTCAAACTCTCACTCTTCATAGATGACATGATACTCTATGTGGAAAACACCATAAAATTTCTAGAACTCATATAGGAATTCAGCAAAGTGACCTGATAGAAAATCAATACACAGAAATCAGTGCATTTCTATACATTAACAATGAGACAGAAGAAAGGGAAATTAAGGAATAGATCCCTTTATAATTGCACCACAAACCATAAAATACCTAGGAATAAACCTAACTGAAGAGGCAAAGGATCTGTACTCTGAAAACTACAGAATACTTATGAAAGAAATTGAGGGAGACACAAGAAATGGAAAAATGTTCCATGCTCATGGATTGGAAGAACAAATATTGTGAAAATGTCTATGGTACCCAATGCAATCTACACATTCAATGCAATCCCTATCAAAATACCATCGGCATTTTTAACAAATAATCCTAAAATTTGTATGGAACCAGAAAAGACCCCAAATAACCAAAGGATTATTGAAAAAAAAAAACAAACCCAAAGCTGGTGGAATCACAATTCTGGACTTCAAGCTCTATTACAAAGCTCTAATCATCAAGAGGGCATGTACTGGCACAAAAACTGACACATAGATCAGTGTAACAGAATACAGAACCCAGAAATAGACCCTCAACTCTATGGGCAACTAATCTTTGACAAAGCTGGAAAGAATAGCCAATGGAAAAAAGTCTGTTCAACAACCGGGGTCGGGAAAATTGGATAGCCACATGCAGAAGAGTGAAACTGGACCATTTTCTTACACCATACACAAAGATAAATTCAAAATGGATGAAAGACCTAATGTGCAAGAGGAATGCATCAAAATTCTAGAAGAGAAAATAGGCAGCAACCTCTGTAACCTTGGCCCCACAACTTATTGCTAGGCACGTCTTCAAATACAAAAATGAACTATTGGGACTTCATCAAGATAAAAAGCTACATAGCAAAGGAAACAGTTGACAAAACTAAAAGACAACTGACAGAATGGGAGAAGCTATTTGCAAATGATGTATCAGATTAAGGGCTAGTATCCAAGATCTATAAAGAACTTATCAAACTCAACACCCAAAGGGCAAATAATCCAGTCAAGAAATGGGCAGAAGACACGAACAGACATTTCTGCAAAGAAGACATCCAAATGGCCAATAGACACATGAAAAAGTGCTCAACATCACTCTACATCAGGGAAATACAAATCAAAACCACAATGAGATATCACCTCACACCAGTCAGAATAGCTAAAATTAACAAGTCAGGAAATGACAAATGTTGGCGAGGATGTGGAGAAAACGGAAGCCTCTTACACTGCTGGTGGGAATGCAAGCTGGTACAGGCACTCTGGAAAACAGTATGGAGGTTCTTCAAAAAATTAAAAATATGACCCAGCAATTGCCCTACTACTTCAAAAAATTAAAAATATGACCCAGCAATTGCACTACTAGGTATTTACCTCAAAGATAAAAATGTAGTGATCTGAAGGGGCACGTGCACCCATTGTTTATAGCAACAAGGTCCACAATAGCCAAACTATGGAAAGAACCTAGATGTCCATCAACAGATGAATGGATAAAGAAGATATGGTATACATATTTACAATGGAATATTACCTATCCAAAAAAAATGATGTAACTAGAGGGTATTATGCTAAGTGAAATAAGTTAATCAGAGAAAGACAATTATTAGATGATTCCACTTATAAGCAGAATTTAAGAAGCAAAACAGAGGACCATAGGGGAAGGAGGGAAAAAGAAAATAAGATGAAATCAGAGAAAGACAAACCTTAAAAGACTCTTAATCATAGGAAACAAACTAATGGTTGCTAGAGAGGAGGGGAGTGGGAGGTTGGTGTAACTGGGTGACAGGCCTTAAGAAGGGCATGGGATGTAATGAGCACTGGGCATTATTTATAGCTGATGAATCACTGAACTCTATCTCTGCAACTAATAATACACTATATGTTAATTAATTGAATTTAAATTAAAAAAATCCTCTTCAAAAGCTGTCCATTTGTTTCTTAGGGTATAATATAAACTCAGATTTAAACCATGGGATACTTGGTTCTGCATGATAATTTCCTCATGTAACACCCCCCACCCCCACCTTTATGCCCCATTAATTAGGTTTTGAATGTTAAATCCACATTGAATTCCTATGGTAAGTTTCACTTAGTAATGGTATATAATTTTTTTTAATGTCTTGCTGAATTTGGTTTGCTAGTATGTTGTCATGGATTTTTACATCTGTGTTCACATGAGGAAGAGGTTGGTCTATAGTTTTCTCATGATGTCTTTGTCTGGTTTTAGTGTCAGAGTAATACTGGCCTCATGGAATGAGTTGAGAAGTGTTTCTTCCTCTTCAGGGTTTTGGAAAAGTTTGTAAATAATTGTTTTTTTTTTTATTAAATATTTTATTTTTTTATTTCTTTTCAGCGTAACAGAGTTCATAGTTTTACACCACACCCAGTGCTCCATGCAATGCGTGCCCTCCACAATACCCACCACCTGGCTCCCCCAACCTCCCACCCCCCGCCCCTTCAAAACCCTCAGGTTGTTTTTCAGAGTCCATAGTCTCTCATGGTTCATCTCCCCCCCAGTTTCCCTCAACTCCCTTC
>PISX010037270.1:0-11201 GCA_004024625.1 Mellivora capensis
GATTCTCCAGTTCTTTAAGGTGTAGAGACAGCTGTTGTATTCTGGATTTTTCAATTTTTTTGAGGGAGGCTTGGATGGCTATGTATTTCCCCCTTAGGACCGCCTTTGCTGTATCCCATAGGTTTTGGACCGACGTGTCTTCATTCTCATTGGTTTCCATGAATTGTTTAAGTTCTTCTTTGATCTTCTGGTTGATCCAAGCATTCTTAAGCAAGGTGGTCTTTAGCTTCCAGGTGTTTGATTTCCTTCCAAACTTTTCCTTGTGGTTGAGCTCCAGTTTCAAAGCATTGTGATCTGAGAATATGCAGGGAATAATCTCAAGCTTTTGGTATCGGCTGAGTCCTGATTTGTGACCCAGTATGTGGTCTATTCTGGAAAAGGTCCCATGTGTACTTGAGAAGAATGAGTATTCTGTTGTTTTAGTGTGGAATGTTCTGTATATATCTATGAGTATGAGGTCCATCTGGTCCAATGTGTCATTCAGTGCTTTTGTTTCTTTATTGATTTTCTGCATGGATGATCTGTCTATTACTGAGAGAGGCGGTTTAAGATCTCCTACTATCAATGTATTCATATCAATATGACTCTTTATCTTGATTAATAGTTTTCTTATGTAATTGGCTGCTCCCATATTGGGGGCATAGATATTTACAATTGTTAGATCATCTTGGTGGATAGTCCCTTTAAGAATGATGTAGTGTCCTTCTGTATCTCTGACTACAGTCTTTAGTTTAAAATTTAATTTATCTGATATGAGAATCACTACCCCGGCCTTCTTTTGAGGCCCATTGGCATGAAAGATGTTTCTCCATCCCTTCACTTTCAATCTGGGTGTATCCTTACGTTCAAAATGGGTCTCCTGTAGACAACATATGGATGGGTCCTGTCGTTTTATCCAATGTGCAACCCTGTGTCGTTTTATGGGCGCATTTAGGCCATTCACATTGAGAGTGATTATTGATAGATACGTTTTTATTGACATCGTGTTACCTTTGAAGTCTTTCTTTCTGTATATTGTCTCTATATTTATGTACAATGATATTGTTGGGGTTTTTGCTCTTTTATAGAACCCCCCTTAATATTTCCTGCAGTGTCGGCGTGGTGTTTGCAAACTCTTTTAAGGTATGGTGGTCTTGGAAACTCTTTATATCTCCATCCATTTTGAATGTCAGTCTTGCTGGATAAAGTATTCTTGGCTGCATGTTCTTCTCATTTAGTGCCCTGAGCTTCTTTGTCCTAGCTGCCTTCAAAAGAGTTTCTCTAGAATTATAATTCCTCATTCTTACTATTAGGTGTCTCGAGGTGTTTCGAGAATCTAAAATCTTGGGGGGGGGGACCATTCTGCCTCTAGTACATGAACGCTGTTTCCATTTGCGATATTTGGAAAATTTTCATGAAGAACGTGTTTGACAATATCTTCTAGACTTCTTTCTTTCTCCTCCCCTTCAGGTATTCCAATAATTCTGACGTTGGAACGTTTCATGGCATCATTTATTTCCCTGATTCTGTTTTCGTGGCTTCTAAGCTGTTTGTTCCAGGCTTCCTCCTGATCCTTTCTCTCTGTTTGTCCTCCAGATCACTAATTCTATCTTCTGTATCAGTTACCCTAGCTTTTAGAGAATTTAGATTAGATTGGAACTCATTGAGAGCCTTGTGAACATCATCCCTGGTGGCTTTCAGTTCTGCCCTAATATTGTGAACATCATCCCTGGTGGCTTTCAGTTCTTCCCTAATCAATTCCATTTGGTTGTCCATGGCTTTCTCCAACTTAGCTATTGTGTGGATAATTGTTAGCCTGAATTCCCTTTCCAACATAATGTCTATGTCGGTAGCCATTAGCTCTGTTGCAGAGGGCCCATCCTCTGAATTTTTCCTCTGCTGGCCATTCCTCCTCCTAGTCATATGGTGAGAGATGGCTGAATGGTTGTAGCTGGATGTATCGACCTTGGTGCAGTGAAGGTGCACCCTGGAATGCTTCTGAGCAATCAAGAGTCCCCACCCAAATAAAAGAAAAAAAGAAAGAGAGAAAGCAGAAAAAAAGAGAGAGAGAGAGAGAAAGAGAGAGAGAGACAGGAAAAAGAAAGAAGGATAAAAGAGAAGGCTCAGCTCAAATGGGCCCCAAAGTAAGGTTTGTGAAGTATACAAACAAATACAGACAAACAAAAAAGACTGATAAAAGTATATGACAAGAGAAGAAAAAAACATGTACATATATATGTAGAAGCAAAACAAAGAAACAAATAGAGAAACAAAAAGAAGAACCTCGTCAAAAAGAACCCTAAGTATAAGATTTATATACTACCAGGACAAACACAAATACACAAAAATACTGGTAGGAGAAAAAGATGGGAGAGTGGTTGTAAATTCTCAGTGTGGGTGAGGAAGGTTATTTTGATTCTTCCTGGATGTATTTTGATATCTTTTTTAAAGGACACAACTTTCCTAAGATAACAGGGGATTAAAAATTGGTTTACCTATAGGGGTAGCATTGATTGGGGAAAGGGAATCAAATATTCTATATGAATATTAGCAAATAAAAGTAAAGAAAAGAATGATCTAAACTAAAGTGAAATAAAAAAAATTTAAAAAATAGAAAAGCAAAAGAAAAACATGGGTATATGTATCAAAAAGCTCAGGTTAAAAGTTTATTATGGAATTTGATGTACTGGACATCTCACTGTGATGGTAAATAGGCTAAAAAATCTATATAAAAAAATAAAAAAAATTAAAAAAAAATTAAAAAATGAACCAGAATAGTGGGAACGAATTAAAAATTAAATGTTGTATCTATGAAGTAGTAGTGATTGTTGTCTTCTTGGCTGGTTGGCTTTCTGGGGGAGGGGCCTGCCACGTGGGTTTTCAGGCGGTGTTTCCTGAGTTAAGTCCTCCTGCCCCCCTCCAGGGGGTGGGCTCTGAGGAAACTGGGACTTCAGGCTTTTGTTCTCTGGAGGTTTTTATGTCTGTTCGTTTGTTTTCTCTCCCCTTGGCAGCTCCCGATGGTTCTTGGAGGTTTAGAGGAAAGCAAACTGCACCCAGACCTCCCTCCCAGAGAGAAGCCCCAGTCCATTCCCCTCTGGGTGCTGCAGAGCAGTTTCCCAGCCTCGATCTCTGGGGACACCTGTGTGTCCTGCTTGTACTCAAAACCACAACAGCGGCAGCTGTCTGGGCAGCTCCAGACCGCCAGAGAGGTCCCAAGCAGCGATCACACGCTGAGATTTTCCCGCTGGCCTGGGCTGGGAGCGCTCAGACTTTCCGGGTCGGAGAGCACCGGGCTGGTGTCACCGCGCGCTTCTCTCAGGGGAGGGGGTGGAGCGAGTCTCAGGCTCTGCTAGCGCGGCACGGCGCCTGCGTGGGGACTGCAAAAAGGCTGTTTCTGCCCCGCGAGGGTCCAGCCCCTGCCACAGGCCAAGTGCCCTTAGGAGGTCTCCTCGTGGCTCAGGGACCAAGACCTGGTTTCTCCGCTGCACTCTCTCTGGCTCAGTGCCGGGGTGTCTGTCCTCCGTGGGGGACTTAAGCCCCTGTCCCTAACCGTTCCAATTCCCACAATTTCCCCCTGCGATCCTTTGCTCTTTTTGAGTGCTTTCTATCAGACTTCAAGTTAATGCTGGTCCCCAGTCATAGGGCACTCTCGTATTGGGGTATTACTTTCCAGTGGGTCTCCTGTGGTGGCTCCCTCCCCCTTTTGTTTATCTTCCGATACCAGTCCAGCGTTCCCACTCTGCTTTACCTGCCCACTGGCGTCTTCTGCCCCCATAGAGATCCTGACGTGTAGAATTCTGATCTCAGGCTGATTTCATGGGTGATCGGAGTTCCTTGGTAGGTAATCAGCTCACTTTAGGGGACAGGTTGAACCATCGCCTCCTCCTAGTTCCCCGCCATCTTGTCCCCCCTGCTGTGTAGATTTTTCAGACTTGTTTAAAGGCTGGAAATCCCCATCTGTGGTATTCTTTGAGAAAAGAATGCCAGGAACTTTACATTTAAAAAAGTATTTTATTACTATGCATATTCTCTTTGGTTTTCATTTCTTCATTTAAGGGATGGGGCCCAGACCCAATAGTACCATTTGGAGAAAGGATGTGTTTGTCTCTTATTATTGAATATTTGCCTTCTGTTTATAGATACTAATGTTTGAGTTATTTTTCTTTAAGAGATCAAGGTTTTGGTTTTTTTACTGTAAATTTTGGGGTGTCTCTCAATTCCTTAAAGTCCATTTTACTAGTTCTTTAATTCAGCTGCCTCTGCCTTACTTAGGTTCCTGAGTGATAAGACATGGTTAATATACCGAAAGAGTTGAACATCCCCAACTTTTTATTCTAAATCAAGTAATAGGATCTTTTCTCTGAATGTCAACCTGGCTCTTTTGGTTCTAACCTGAAGCCTTCTAAGTCAAAGGTACATCAAACCTAAGTCTTCCTAATCTGCTGGAAGATAAGAGAGTGGTATATGAGGGGCACAGAATGTTGAACAAGTTTTAGACACATTGTGTATGAATATGTAGGTTGTCCACTGTTGGGGGGCTCTGTCCACTCAGAGGTTGGAGAATCTTCTTCACAAGAAGATGTACAAGCTCAGTGAGCTGTGTATTCTTCAGACTATGTCTACCTAAAAGGGGTGACTTTTTCTAATTCTGGTGAAGTCGTGCTAGTGGAGACACCATCCCTTTGACTTAGTTTTTAATTCAGATACCATATATTAAACCATTTTAAAATGTACAATTGAGGGGCGCCTGGGTGGCTCAGTGGGTTAAAGCCTCTGCCTTCGGCTCAGGTCATGATCCCAGGGTTCTGGGATTGAGCCCCGCATTGGGCTCTCTGCTCAGCAGAGAGCCTGCTTCCTCCTCTCTCTGACTGCCTCTCTGTCTACTTGTGATCTCTGTCTGTCAAATAAATAAAATCTTTTAAAAAATGTACAATTGAGTGGCCTTTAGTGGATCCATAATGTTTTACAACCACTATTCCTGTCTCTAGTTTAGAAGCTTTTTCATCGCCTTAGAAGAATCCCTAATAATCTTGAGTAATCACTCCCTATCCCCCTTTATCTCCAGCCACTGGTTTACCACCTTGATTTTAAAATCAAAGATTTTATCCATTAAAAGGTAAGTTCTTATTACGTGTTTTTTTTAAATTTTATTCTTGCTTCATTCTAGAGCTCTGTCTGGAGATTAGAATAAAAATGGGCATGGTGAATGCCAGGATTGTGCTTGTTAAAACCATTCCTGTAGTGAATATTTATTTTCTACTTAACAATACATGAAACAACTATATAGATGTTATAGAAACATTAGTTGAGAATTCCTTTTCATCATTTTCCAAAGTATATTTTGAGGAATACTAGTGTTACAGGATGTCAGTTGGTAATAAATGAGTGGAAGATTCTCTAAATCAGTTTGGGAGTAATAGTTATAGAGCTTTCTTTAATGTTCTAATGCACTTTGTAAACCTTCAAGATGGTGAAAATATATGCAACGTATTTGACCACTGAACAGTTTTTCCCTGTGGTGCATCTGAAGAGTCTGTCAGTGCATTGCCTATTCAGGAAATAATCTGTCCAATGCCTGGGAGAGATGTTGTAAGCAGTGGAAGTCAGTTCTTTCATTTTCCAGGCTTTCTAAACTGGTGCCCAGGCAGGCGAAGTGTCTGGCTCAAGAATCCATGGATTCTTAGTTACAGAGTGGGGACAAGAACTCAGGATGTCTTTACGTTTTATGCTGATATTTCAAAATCTTGTGTTTATTGTCTTTCTGATTATGTATTACCCTTCTATACCCTTGGTAATTCAAAGAATTGTACACAGAGTTATATGTGAATGAAATGAATAGATTTGGTAACACCTCAAGAAGCTAAATGACATAAAAATTCTTTTTTGTAAAGTTGATCTTCTGGAACACCTAGCCCACCAGTTGCACATGTGAGGACCTTGGAAAATAATTTCTAAATACTGATAGATTCTTTTAATCATACATTTTGGCTGTAGAATACTGGGCCATTTAATGTTAAAATAAAGGAAAACCATCTTTTAAAGACCTTTTTAAAAGGACAAAAATAAAGACCAACCATACTGCCATACCACAGTTATTAAGATTTTGAAAAATCCAAGTACCCTGATAGCAATAACAAATTCCAATGAAAAGAAAGCTCCAACCATGACTTCATCACTGAAGAATAAAATTTTATTAAATCCCAAATCTAATGAGCTGTTGAACTATTTCAGATGATATTTATAGTAAAGTTTTTACATATTCCTCTTAACCTTGCTGGACTTCTATTCATATCCAGGTTTATGAAATATTTTTGGTTTCGATTATAAATTCACCTTTCAGGAAAATTATGTAGCCGTATGACAAGAGTTTGCAAGCTGGATTATGAGTATTGGAGCTCAGAAGTTTGTTGGGGCTCTACATTGGCTCGTTTTGAAATGCCAGTTTCTCAGGATTCCTTTAGAAGGTGTTCAGCAGGTGGGCTCACAGCAGGTAGGCTGGCAGCAGGTGGGCTGGCAGCAATAGCAGCAGCAGGCTGGGCGGCAGCAGGACTGTCCACAGTAGGATGGGCGGCAGCATGGGGCCTGGGCATGGTGCAGCTGGCAGCAGGTTGGGGGTGTGCAGCTCACCACGCAGCAGGGGGGCAGGCAGGTGTCCTCCACGCGGCAGTCAGGGCGGCACCACCTGACTCGGCAGCTCACAGCTCCAGAGCCACCTTCCTGGCCACCACCAGTGCCACAGCTGGTCCCACAGCAGCTGGGCTGGCAGGAGCTGGTCTGGCAGCAGGTTGGCTGGCAGCAGCTGGTCTGGCAGCAGGTTGGCTGGCAGCAGCTGGGCTGGCAGCAGCTGGGCTGGCAACAGCTAGGCTGGCAGCAGCTGGTCTGGCAAAAGCTGGGCTGGCAACAGCTAGGCTGGCAGCAGCTAGTCTGGCAAGAGCTGGGCTGGCAGCAGCTGGTCTGGCAACAGCTGGGCTGGCAGCAGCTGGAGCCACAATTCCCACTGGTGGCACAGGTGGGAAATCCACAGAAGCTAGTGGAGCAGCAGGCCATGTCAGGAGCTGGGTTGAGAGTTGGTTTGCTTGGTGGAGTTTCTGAGTTAGAGCTGCTTATTTCACTTGGGCCTTTTATAGGTCTTGGCCAGTTCCTGTGTTTGTGATGGGCAGCATTTTTATCTTGTTACTCTTTAAACAAGCTTTTCCAGAGTCCTTTGATTGTTCAAATATTGAGTTATTTTAAATGCATCCCAGATTGGATTTTCCTTATTGCTCAGCTAATGCTTACTAAATGTTTTTGTCCTTGATAGAAATGTTTCATTTCCAAACAATGCTATAATTTCTCCTCAAGTCTCAGCTTCCATTCCGCATTTACTATCATATCACCTGACAAAGTGACTCTCACTCATAAGATGATGTGAATTTTTAGGGTCATATTCACCAGACTCAAGTCTCCAGAGAAAAATTATTAACAACTGATTGTCTTTTATGTAAGACTGTCTTTATATTTTTTGATTAAAAAGATTATAGTCCCTACAGTCAGCCAGATAGAAACTCTGATAAACTTCACATTTATAGAAATTCATAGATTTTTCCTGCAATTGGATCTCTCCACTTTCCATGATCTCTCCTGAACTTCACACATTTATATATCAGAATATATCACTGAGGAAGATCTGTAGAACAAAAACGGTTCTGTTCCAATTTATTGTGGATATTTTATTAGCATGAATTTAAAAGGTTAAAACTCATAGCCAATAATTAGGAAAATATCACACAAAATTTCAAGTATAATTTGTATTTCTCTATGAAAGATAAAAATCACTGCTATGTAGATTATCTAGATGGTATTTCTTTTATTAAAATATTTTATTTATTTGACAGAGAGATCACAAGTAGGCAGAGAGACAGGCAGAGAGAGGAGGGGAAGCAGGCTCCCCACTGAGCAGAGAGCCCCATGTGGGGCTCCATCCGAGGACCCTGACATCATGACTTGAGCTGAAGACAGAGGCTTAACCCACTAAGCCACCCAGGCGCCTCTAGACAGTATTTCTTAAAGGTGGGATTTTCATTTTCTGTAACTATACCACGTGTCCTATGAAATGATATTAGACCAAAGAGCATGACAATTGAATTTATGAAGTGGAATCAATAAAAGAAAAAGCAGGAGTTAGGAGATACTTTTTCTGGATTATAGTGTATATAAGGCAGGGTAGGAAATGAATGATCAAATATCATTCAATAGATATAAGTGCAAAGAGATTAAATATACCTTATACTTAAGATATAATTGTAAAGGGATTGATGTTGTGGTATGGACTACTTTTAATTTACCCTGAGCTTCAGCCAATGTTAGAATACTGTTAAATCTAGGAATCGCTATAATTTGGAGAGGTAAGTGATTTGCTCCATTTACAGAGTACATAACCAGAAAGCTTGATGTAAATTTCAGGAAAACAAATTTGAAACAATTTTGGTGGTTGTCAAAAGAAAGAATTTGTTGTCAAAAGAAGAATGTGTAGGGTTACATGGGGGGAAATGAAAAAAAAAAGTGGTGACCAAAAAGAGCATATTATTGCTACTTGTGGTAGGTTTATTCTTTCCTTCCAATCTTGAGTGGGAGCACATAGTTAGTTATTTATGAGGTGGAAGAAGTGGTTTGTGCAGTGATAGAATTACATTAGGATGTGATTCATGCCGCTGTCAAGAAAGATGTTCACATCATATGATAAACATAACTATAGTTATGAAGTTGAAAAGTGGTTGAAGGAATCATTAAATATCAGAGATAAAAAATTAACAAATCACCTTGTCCAAATGTTTGATTATATAGTTATAGAAACTGACATCATTAAAAAAAAGTAACTGACATCATTGTTTTTATAAGTAGCAAATGTTTATTAAGTCATCATATTATGCACATGGTACTAAAGTGTTGTGCAGAAAGCAAGATTCAGTCTGTCTCATATCTTGCTCTAGTGTACAAGTTATTGTAGTATTGATAGGAGGGATGAATCAAGGGAAAGAGTCAAACATATTATCATCCATTATCATATGGTTTCACTTATTTGTGGAGCATAACAAATAATATGGAGGACATGGGGAGATGGAGAGGAGAAGGGAGTTGAGGGAAATTGGAAGGGGAGGTGAACCATGAGAGACTATGGACTCTGAAAAACAACCTGAGGGGTTTTGAAGGGACGGGGGGTGGGAGGTTAGGGGAGCCAGGTGGTGGGTATTAAGGAGGGCACGTATTGCATGGAGCACTGGGTGTGGTGCAAAAACAATGAATACTGTTACGCTGAAAAGAAATTAAAATATATATATATGTATTATCATTCATCCTCATCGTTTTAAGTTGGAACACTGATATTGTGGTACAGACTGCTTTTAATTTCCTCTTGGCATCAGCTGATGTTAGTATACTACTGAGTCCAGGAGTGGCTGCATTTTGGAGAGGTTAGTGACTTGCTTTATTCACACAGCACACAACTAGAAGAGCTGGGTATAAAACTCCTACCTCTCCCTCCTGTATCAGTTCATTTTATTTTATATCATGCTGTTTTCCAGGATCAATAAATTATCAAAACTCTTTGTCTCCTATTAAGAAAATACTTTAAAAAAATAATAGCTCAGGAATGGAAAGATTAGTAGTGAGCAGAAATGCTACGGAGTAGTAACTTTAATTACATAGTAAATAAGCATGAATATGTTCAGATTCTTTTAAGTGTCTTCTGGCCAGAAGGGTTTTTCTCTAGAGCTTCAATAATTAATTGTTTCTTGTTTCCCACATTCATATTAGGTAACATACCTTCTAGGTTTCTATGTCTGCCATACTCTTTGTGTCGTCTTTATTCCATGGCTATCATCTTAGTTCAGTTCTTACTGTGTATCTCTTGGGCCAGTACAATGGCCTCTTAATTTGTTTCTGTATAGCCATTATATGTCCAGACTTTGGAGTTCTTTTTTGATAAGCAGCTGCCATAAGAATCATCCTGTTACCCAATGCCTGTCACGCCATTCTCTTTCCCCAAGGCTTTCAAAAGGTCCTCAGAATTTATTGCATTAAGGCTATACTCCTTTGGTTAGTATTCAAAGCACACACATTTTCCAAATCTATCTTCCATTATTCCTTTGGGCTCTCTGCTCATTCTACATATGTCCAGTGTTCCCAGTCAAACTATCCTCTGAACAATCCCTCTCTCTATACATTTGTGCACACTGTTACCAGTGTTGAGAATGCCATCTTCCCTTATATTTGCATGCCAAAATCTTAACCCATATACGATGCTAGTTACATTTTCAGTCTTTCTTGTTCTCCCCAATTAATAGTGATTTCTCTGTTGACACCAAAGTGTGTTGTACTTTTTTTTCATTTTCTAATTTTTATTGCTTTATTATGACTTTCATTTCTCTCCCTAGAAGTTTTTTTAAAGAGGGGCACATTTTTAACTCAATTTTAATTGCTATTGTATACCATCTAGCCTGTGATTTGCAGATGTTAGGCAATCAGTACATTTTTTATTTAAATTTAATGAAAAGAATTAGAATAAATAAGTAAAACCAAATACGTATTTGCTAGGCCAAAGAAGAGAAGTTTATTAGAAAACAAGCATGCCACAAGACCCAAGATCTACAGTGGGAAGAAGGGAGTACTGTTACAAAGACTTGAGAACAGTCTAAGTCTTAAGAGATGAGCCTGGATTTCCATTCATCCTCTGGTTGACTTGGATCTTGATGGTTCAGAGCGGGAGGTTTGGTAGGTAGAGATGGGAGTATGACTTTTTCAGAAGGTTGATTGCTTGTTCTAGATAGTACACTTCTCAGCAGCAGGGGGAGGTCCTGCAGGTGGTGCGGCAGGGGGCAGGCTGGCAGCAGGGGGGGCGGCAGCAGGGCGCTTGCACAGAGATGGGCTGGCAGCAGGTGGAGGCCCAGCAGCAGGGGCGGCAGACCACGGCCGTGCAGGACGTGGGGCAGCAGCTGATGGGGCGGCAGCAGCCCTCCTGCACGCCGCAGGGGTCACAGCAGACGGGGCGGCGGCAGGGCTCACAGATGGGGCGCGTGCAGCGAGAGGTGCAGGTCACGGGGCGGCACACGGTGGTCTGGCAGGACACGGGGCGGCAGCAGCAGGGGTCGCGGCAGCAGCAGGGCTGGCAGCAGCCTCCCCCACAGCCCGAGGAGGAGCAGCAGGAGCCGCAGCAGGAGCCGGACATGGTGATGTCTGGGGTTGGT
>PISX010037271.1:0-11199 GCA_004024625.1 Mellivora capensis
ATATATATATATAATATGTACCTGCAATTACATCAAGTGTACCATTAATAAACTCAGTATATAAAAAGGCACAGAGAGCACAAACACAGTGTGACCTCAAAAATTATTACCAATTTATATTATCATTAAATCCTTTAAAATGTTATTAATACTGATTCATTTATTCCAACAAATTTTATTTTAACCTACTAAAACTTTTTTAACTTTCATTAAGTCTATTAAGTCCATAAAGTGTGGACAATGACTATAGAATTACTGACACATGGAATATTATTAATTTTATACTCCAAGTAATTAGCATCTTTTTTTAAAGAAATCAAAATATATCCAATAATTATTTTTTAAATATTACCCAAAATATTATCTGAAAAAAGCTGCTTTAAGTATTTTTAAATGTTAGGATTGATAGCAGTCATGTAAAAAGAAATATTTGTAGAAAGATGCAGTTTTTTCCTAGCTCGAGAAAAGAGCATCTTCTCATTGAGCCATAGAGGCAGGACCTCTTTAGTGTTGTTTTGTTAGGCTATCATTGAATCGTGATCTAAAAATGCTGTATGCCACTGAAACTTATGAAGTTATGATGTAGATACATTCCAATATGGTTCAAAGAACATAGAGTATATATGAATATATGTATCTAAGTCATATCTGTATCTATATCTTTCTCTATGTGTATAACTATTGCTATGGTTTGTCAAATTGAATGCTGTAGTCCAATGTAACTACAAAATTCGGGGAAATTTGGGAAAGCAGAAAACAAGTTCAGATTATTTCCTTACTCCAATATCCCACTCAAACAGAAGCTCCATGAATCATTTTCTAAAGATATGAGGTTATGGCTCCCGTCCCCCTTCTCTCAGTCCTGCTTTGTAGTTTGCTACCACCTTCATCCCGTGGAGCATCATAAAGGCATTCGGCCAAGTGGAAACCCTAGCTTTCTACTCTAAACTATTATTAGCATTTAATCTATGTCTTATTAAGGCTATTTACCTTTGTCTTCCTTGCACTGAAATTTGGTACACACTCATCTAGCTACTTATTTTTATCACAGTAGCTGGGATGGAGTCTTTAAAATAATGTAGTCAATGGAATTTTTGTTACATACTTTTTATGTGTTATCTCATTTGATCCTCACAAAACCCACATGATGTAGGTTCCATCATCATGTTTGGTTTGAGAGAACAAGGGCACCAAGAAATGGTATTCTAAGATAGGAGGGACCCGCTTGAAGATAAGCCTACCTTACTATAGATCCATTAGTGAAGATACTCCATAAAAGATCTATTCCATGTAAATAAGCTTTAAGTAATATTTCTTTAAGAAAAAAAGCAAAGAAAAATAAGTTATTGCTTTCTTGACTGTTGCCTAGAGATAGCTAACCAACCTGAGTTGATGTGAATTATCTAACCTCAATCTCAATCTTTTATCCAACACTTTGTTAACACTGAAAATTAAAGTCAAAGATATAATATCACTCTTAAACCACAATGTTTCTAAACCATGTACAATCTAAAGGGATTATGATTAATTATCAATAGGATGTCTCAGAATTTAGTATGAAAAACAAGTTCAATCTACAAATTCAATAAATAATTGATAAAAAGTTAATTATGCATGTCAGTAGGCAAATGCTCAGTCTCAAATCAGTAATTTTGGTGACATAAATTAGCAGATATTTCCAAAATAATATTCCAGAAACCTCAAACTGTCAGTAACATTCAAAATAGGTCCCAGTTGTATTATTATGGGATAGAAGCAAAAGCAGATGGATTCCAGAAAGCTACAATTTTGACATCATAATGGCCCTAAGAAATTGTCAAACTGTTCCTAGGAGGAAACAAATAGAATCAAAACAGAATTAGGATAAGAATCAAGAACTTTTGGTATGCTGTCTTGTGCAAGGACTGAAATTCAAGCCCTCAATTATGATGAGGATGCTATTCCCATATTATAACGTGTTTTTAACATGCTCTTAGTTTTTTCTAACATGCCTTTTATCTGTTGACATAAACCTTTCTCACTTCTGCAGTAAAAAAGGGATTAGATATTGGTTATTGCTAAAATAACCATCAATGATACATCAAACGTGTCTTCAACCAATCGTGCCATACCTAAGTAGAGGTGACCATTGATAGAAAGTGTTGAGTCATGATGAAAAACCTACACACACCAACTTTTCTTTCCAAGGAGGTTGTTAAAGAGAAAGGATTGATGAGACACCCATCCATGTCCCGCTTTCTACTTTCTCAGCCTTGCTACCTACCCTCAGCTGGATGAACAGTGTAGCCATTCCTAGTGGAAGAAGCCCTGTTGCCCAAACAGGTACAAACATGCATTGGGTTTGCTCCTTCCTGCTTCAGTCTTCCAGCTCCATAGATCCTTCTTCATGGAATAATTTCCCAGAAGAACCTCCTGTACATAAATCAGGCCTTGATAGCAGGACTGAATCACGTGGCATCAGGAAACTATAGAGCGATCTTTTAGTTCATCTTTATATTTTTCGAGAATGGCAATAAATGTTTTATGGGATTTGCATAAATGTGGTTATAAGTACCAGAAATCCAATAAGTAACAAAACTGGAAAGCAAAGAACAAGTTCTAGAGAGAGTGGTCAATAGGACCAGTGGGAGTGATGGGTGTTTACAGGTCCAATGTTGAATTACACATGTGCTGTAACACCTACTAGAAGACACATCTTTTATGGACAGTTTGTGCTTGGGTAGGATACTGTCCATGACCTCTTAAATGATTTGAATGGTATACCTAATAATGGATGAGAAAAGTTCCATAGCAGGAGGTGCCCAAAATAATTATTTAGCAATTTAAGGTTAGTTGTCATTAGTAAATATAAAGCCTGCAAATAAAAAAGTATTTAAAGTTATACTAAAAAAAAAGCAAGAAAGAAACTGAACTATTTAATTATGAGGGTTTAAAGAGTATTGCAATTTTAATTTTGAAATTGCAACATTGTCATTTTGAATATTTCAAATTGTGGATAAATATTTAAATGAAACTTCTTGGTGAAATTTAAACTTGGTGAAATACATAAAAGAATCAAAAAACAGCTTATTTGATGATTTTGTTTTTAAAATTTATTTGCTTGCTAAATGAAATATACTTATGCTGAAGCAAAAGCATATAACTATGAGGATATGTGGACTGAAATATTTTTATATCTTATTAACAACAAACAAGCTAAGAAATGATAATCCAGAGATAAATAAATAAGTAAAAACTCCTTTAGAGAGGGTACCGTCTACACACAGTTTACTACCAACCTGCAAACACAAAGTAGGTAGGTTCCGAGTTCTAATACTGATTTTAACGCTCTCATCACTACTATAACGATGGCATTTCTTCATCATTGAAGCTCAGGAAATGTGTCTGTTCTAATCCAGTCCAGATTTTCTTCTGTTCCAAAAAGTTTTACTTTAATGCAGTCTCACCTAGAATTTTTACTTCTTCTTTTAGGGAATTGGTCACTAAATCAATTCGTATGTTTCCAGCACATATGAGCAGAAGACTACAAATAATATCCGGATTTTGGTAGCACCCTGTCCCTGATCTTTATAAGGAATGGGCTTCAGCATCCTCTTCTGTGGTCCTCTCCCCTTTAGTTCATCTGTGTGTTCTCAAATTCTCTCCCATGTATTCTTAAGTGGTGTTGACTATGCTCTTCCTGCCACCCCGACCTCCTCCGTGCCCAATATTTGCTGGTGGCAATGTGAGACTGGTCTATCCCACACAGTGTTCCCTTAGATAGACAATGTAGGTGTGATGGGACACCACCATGGGGCTGATACGGACACCCTAGTTTCTAGCTCCCCTCTGCAGATATTTCCTGTGGTTGAAACAATGACTCTCAAGAGGGGATATCAAATTCCATATGAGGTCTCTCACTCCTTCTCTCTTATAAACACCTGAGTGCATATGTGTCTTTGTGTGTGTATGTATGTATGTGTGTATATATGCATATATGTATGCATATATAATAGGTATATATAATGTATTTTATGTGTCATCTATTGTGATGTATTTTATATGCTATATGTTGTGTTATTAATTCATGAATATGCATAATGTAATATAGAATGCATAATAATAGTACATCTATATATACAAGTATTATGTATATATCATAGTACATATATTATATACATCTTTACTTATACAAATATTTCATCATCCATTGTTTTAAATACACCAATTTTGTGGTTATAGGATAGTCAAGCATGCATAAGATATTTAACATTAATCCAGTAAGAATTTGTCAGATAAGCATTTTACTACTATGTGGGAAAAATTAACATTCTTAGAAATCTCTATGTCTACCTTATGTATCATATATTATATATGTATCTCTATATGTTTATTTTTAATTAAATATATGTATTTTAAGTAAATAAATATTGCTTTAGGAATTCATCTAGAATATAATGTCTTCTATTTTTGTAATGTTGCTAAGGATTATAGTCAAAGTTTTTTTTTAAAGAACTAAATTAAAATCTAAGTCTCATCCTGATCTCTCTCAATAATATGGCCAACATCCATAAACCTCTAATTACCAACAAAATGCATAATAATTTTAACTTTAAGTAAAATGCATAATAATTTAACATTATATACAGATGGTTTGGAATATGGACATAATCAGAGTGTCTTAGGTTTTAATTCAATTCAAGCAAATAAATGGGCTTGAGGCTGTTTCAAAGATTGTGGATTTTTCCCTGATATGGAAGCCTTTTACTAATACTGTGTACCAAATCCATTTGACCTGTAGGTTGTTTGTAGGATTGAAAGGGCAGGTGCTCTTCTGAGAGAAGCTCCTCCCTAATCAAATTTAATTTGATTGTCAGTCAAGGTCAAACTCCTTTTAATTTTATGCTACATTATACATCCCTCGGGGTTCATTGTTCCTTTTCTTATAATGCTATATATGTGTGACTATTTAAGTTAACAGTCACATGTAGGCCTTTGTTTCCGTGCTGATATGCAAATTATTTAAAACTTTGTTTCAAAATCTTCTTGTGCATCTTAGTTCTTTTTCTAGACTTTCATAAAGGATAGGCAAAATATGTTCTAGTTGCAGGAAAATGGGTGCCAAGTTTTTAAACTATAAAAATATTTTTCTACTTCTGTTGTTTTTCCTGGATATGCTATTAAAAATTATCCTAGTTCTTAAAGCACATGCCTCATAAAGCAAGTGGACCTAATTAGTCAGTTAGAGGCTAGAATATTGGGTGGGTGGCCTTGGAAGGCATATTTTAAACAAGTTTCTTAACTCAATTTCCTTTGCTCCCCCCTTTTCAAATAAATCTAAATTTTCAAAATGAAAAATGTGATGATTTCTAATACTGTGGCAAATTTTAGGGTCGATGTTCATTGCCCTCACTTTTGTATTTTTTGTGTTCTTTACACCTCTGCAAACAGCCCCTGCAAAAATGTGCAGTGCTATTTTATCTTATTTTGAAGTAATTTTTAATCCAGATATTCCATAGTCCATAGTTTTATGCACAGTTCTTTTGAGGTTTTAGGATAGTCAAGCATGAATAAGATATCTAGCATTTATGCAATAAGAATTTATCAAATGGATGCTATATTACTATGTGGGAAAAATAACAGTTTTTACAATGGATAAGTCTATTTTTATTTTTTATTTTTATTTTTTTTAAGATTTTATTTATTTATTTGACAGACAGAGACCACAAGTAGGCAGAGAGGCAGGCAGAGAGAGAGGAGGAAGCAGGCTTCCTGCTGAGCAGAGAGCCCGATGTGGGGCTCGATCCCAGGATCCTGAGATCATGACCAGAGCCAAAGGCAGAGGCTTTAACCCACTGAGCCACCCAGCCACCCCTGTAATTCTATTTTTAGCAAAGCCAGAAAAATCCACACAATCTGGGAAGATAGCATTTGACTTGTGTCTTTGGGAAGACAGAGGCATCTATATGTGGTGATTAGAAAGACGTCATTTGGAGAAGAAGGAAGTGGACATGATGTACATAAAATAGGACAGATGGAAATGTACATTTATATTCAAGAAATAGTGGATTTGATGGGGAAAATGCTTACTTTCCAGTGAAAAACAAATGACTGAAAAGATAACTCTATATCTTAATATGTGCTAGTAATTTTATATAAATTATATCATTCATTCCTGCTAATGATCTGAGGTACAGTCATTATGATTTAATAGATAATAAAATTCAAAATAAGGCCTGTGAATGAAGTTGTCAAAAATCACGAAGCATAAAAAAATTGAAGCCAAGACTGAATCTAAGATATTTGTGTTTTGAATCAGTGTCTTTTTGTTGTTTTTAACTAGACTTCAGCCACTAGAGCATGCTACCATGTTAGGATAAGGCCAGCCACCCTAAATACCAACTCTAACTAAAGACAGAAGATGTTGGGGGTGGGGGGTTATGGGAGGTTTTCAGGGAAAGCACAGTAAATAAGAGTAATATTGTTGTGCAGATCTAAGTCTTTGCCTTCTCTCTTGATAAGGGTTTCTAGAGATTTAGTCATCTTTTTCTTCCAAGTACAAGAGGGAGACACACTTACCTTGGATTTCCCTTATAAATGCTAATGTCTCTTACACAAGGGTAACTTCTATTTAGTTTCCAGAACCTTAAGTGCATTAGCTGTGTGTTAAAAATAATAAGCCTAAAATAATCGTTGTGTCAAAGAGGCATCTTTTAGGGTGACTAATTCTGCTTCCCTTTGGTGTCATTGGGTAAGCAATGCATGATTTCAGGTGGCAGAGTATCTGGAAATAGAAAATGAAGCAGGTCAGTCTCTGTACCAGTCATAGTGGCAAGTTGGTGTTGTTAGCTTGCTTGTTGTGGACACAGAGCTTTATCAACATGAATACTATGATTGCTTTTGTCCCCCCTCCCAAATGTTGTATCAAGAATCACCTTCCTGTTCTCATAGTAAATCCAATTCAAAAATGAAATACAATTTTCCCTCAGATGATCACATATTAGAGACCTTTATAGTATTTATTTTTTAAATATTCTCAGGAATGAATTTTCTCTTTACAAAATGTATTTATCTTCTATTCATAGAAACATAATAAATTGTACTCTTTTTTACCCCCAAGAAAACACCAAGACTTTTTTGAGAAAGTGCACCATTTGATTACTACAAAGTGAGTTACCTGAATCTTAATGAAGCAAATAGACTCTCACTTAAAACACCGAACACCATGACACTACTTTAAGCTAATCCCATGACACTGGTTGCTATGTTCTTCACTTCTGAATGGAAACAGGTTGATGACAATTCTCACAGACAATTTATTAAAATTAGGAAATTGTCAGGAAGACTTCAGCAGGGGTATGGCATTGACATTTTAAAGTCATCTTCAGCATCACAATAGGTATTTGGATAACTTTTTATTCTCTCCTTCGGTTCAGCTGGAAGAAATTTTTACCACAAAGGAAGACTGATTTTATGCATGTTTGACTTAATTCAGAGGGATTTATGAATACCACAGTAGCCTGTTTGAATTGGCTGTGAATAATATGAGGCAGATAGCTTTGCTTTCTTTTCAAGCTGAAATATCTGATGTTTTCTTTCTAGTGAAACACACATTTTAAATACTGGGACCCAAGCATCAAGCATTCTTATTTGTGCATTTTCCACACACTTTCTTAAATATGTGAGAAAGTATGCAAAAGCTTGGAAAGCATTAAACGAATGAACCTAAATTTCAAATGTGGTGTCAACTCAGACTTAATATTTTATTTTATTTCATAGAATAACTAAAAGAAAACAGTTGTGGAAACAAACTATGTCAGAGTAAAACATAAACACACAGCATTGGAATATATGATTTCAATAAAATATGGTTGGTGTGTGGTTCTTGAGGCCAGATTGACTTGAATAGCTTTATTTTGATAGGCATTTATTGGTTCAAATCATGGTGATAGATATTTTAGTAATTCTAGCTCTCTTTTTCATATTTAGTAGTTATACCACTTGATGAAGATAGTGTTATTTTGCATGAAGTTACTATGTTAAGTCTAGTTAGAAAAAACCAACACACTTAGAATTTTTATTGTTATATATTATTAGATTTGGAATTTGTGGGTAGGGGAGAACACAATAAGCACATCTCCCCTCTGAAACACAAACATAATGCACTTGATGAAACTCATCATTTGGTAGTTGGTTATGGGGAAAAGAGCTTATGTCCAGTTCTGCTTTAGGACGCATGAGAGATTATGAGGGATACAGGTGCTTAGACACAGATGCAGAGAGTCTAGGGGGGATCCTTTCTGAGGATAGTATTCACTAGTTCTTTTGAACTATCCTCTGACTCCAGAATCAACAAAAATAGAAGGTATAATCATCCATTTGGTGGTAAGAAAATGTTTTACAGGATATTTTCAGGATCTTCAGGAATCTAAGATATGAGACAAAAGAAATGTTTCATACTTCACATATCTAATTATTGTTGCCCATATAGAAAAGAAAGGTAAGAAATTATTACACCATCCAGTAATACAATCATACTAGGGGATTTTATCTCCAGGTACATCATTGGATTGATCATTCAGACAGAAAATCAAAAAGGAACCATTGGTTTTAAATGACATGTCAGATCAGATGGACTTCATGGATACATACAGAACATTCTATCCAAAAATAGCAGAATACACATTATTCTCAAGTGTACATGGACCATTGTCCAGGACATATCACAGGTTTGGCCACAAAAGAAGTCTCAATAAATTCAAGAAGATTGAAATCCTATCAACCAACTTTTCCAAACATAATTTTATGAAATCAGAAGTCAATTACAAGAAGAAAACCAGAAAACCTACTAAAACATGAAAATTAAAATACATGCTATTGAGCAACAATGGGTCATAGAAGAAATTAAAGAGTAAATAAAAAATGTTTAGGAACAAATAAAAACAGAAACGCGACCTACCAAAATCTATGGGATGCAGCAAAAATGATTCTAAGAGGGAAGTTCACAGCAATACAGATCTACCACCAAAACCAAGAAAAATCTCAGATAAACAACATAACCTTGCACTTAAAAGAACCAGAAAAAGAATGACAAAGCACAGAGTTAAAGAAGGAAGGAAATAGTAAAGAGCAGAGAGAGAATAAATGCAGTAGAAACTAACAAGACAATTAAAAAGATCAATTAAACTAAAAGCTAGTTCTCTGAAAAGATAAACCAAAATTGACAAACCTTCAGCTAGACTTAACAAGGAAAAAGGAGAGAGGGCACAAAGAAATAAATAAAATAAAAAATTAAAGAGGAGATATTACAAATGATGCTACAGAAATACAAAGGAGTAGAAGAAAATATTTTAAATAATAAATGCCAACAAATTGGACAACCTAGAAGTGGTTAAATTCCAAGAAACAATCTTCCAACTCTGAATTATGAAAAAATTTAAAAAGTCTGAATTGACCAATTTCTAGTAAGAAATCAAATCAGTAATAAAAAACCTGCCAATAAACAAAAGCCCAGGACTAGACCTTCCCACTGGTGAATTCTACCAAACATGCAGTGAGCTCAGCATTACCCTTATACCAAACAAATTATCCTTATACAAAATCAGACAAAGCAAAAAAATGGGTCAATATCCTAGATGAACATATATGCAAACAATCCAAATTCAACAATATATTAAAAGGATCTTACTCCATGATTTAGTGGGATTTATTCCCAGAATGCAAGAATGGTTCAACATCCACAAATCAATCAAGGTGAAACACTGCATTAACAAAATGAAGGATAAAAATTTTATAATTTCAACAACAACAGGAAAAGCCATTTGATACAATTCAACATCTATTTTTTGATAAAAAAACAACTCTCAACAAGGGATGCCTGGATGACTTAGTTGGTTGGGTGTCTGCCCTTGGCTCAGGTCATGATCTCAGGTCCTGGGACTGAGCCCCACGTTGGGCTCTCTAGTGGGTAGAGAGTCTGCTTCTCCCTCTTCTTCTGCCAGCTACTCCCCATGCTCACAATCTCTCTCTTTCTAAAACAAAACAAAACAAACAAAACTCAACAAAGTGGGCAACAAGGGAATGTACCTCCACATAATGAAGGCCATATACATTAAACTTTCAAGCAATACCCTCAATGGTGAAAAAGTGGAAGTTTTTCCTCTAACATCAGGAATAAGACAAGCATGCCTCTTTCATCATTTTTATTCAACATAGTATTAGAAGTCCTGCTCACAGCAATTAGGCAAGAGGGAGAAAAAAAGGCATCCAAATAGGAAAGGAAGAAGTAATACTGTCATTATCTGCAGAAGAATATGATACTATTATAGAAGACCCTAAAGCATCCACCAAAACACTACTAGAACTAATAAGCAAATTCAGTAAAGTTGCTAGATACAAAGTCAATATACAGAAACCTGTGGTGCTTAAATACACCAAAAACAACTGATCAGAAAGATGAATTAGAAAAACAATCCCACTTACAACTCATCTGAAAGAATAAAATACCCAGGAATAAATTTAACTATGGAGGTGAAAGTCCTATACATGGAAAACTATGATTATGATGAAAAAATTAAACACAAATAAATACAAGGATATTCCATGTTCATGGATTGGAAGAATTAGTATTCTTAAATGTCCATACTACCCAAAGCAATCTACAGATTTAATGCAATTATATAAAAATTTCAATGGTGTTTTTCACAGAACTAGAACAAATAATTCTAAAATTTTTATGGAACCATAAATGATCATGAATAGCCAAAGCAATCTTGGAAAAGAAGCACAAAGCTGAAAGTATCATGTTCCCTGATTTCAAACTATACTACAAAGCTGTCATAATCAAAATCAAAAAGTAACCAAAACAAGACACACAAAGCTGTGTGTCTGTTTTGCAGGCCTAAAAACAGACACACAGAAGAACAGAACAGAACTGAGGGTCCATAAGTAAAGCTACATGTATATGGACAATTAATTTATGATAATGGAGCCAAGAACAAAGTCAAGAAAGGGTAGTCTCTTTGTAAATAGTGCTGGAAAAACTAGATAGCAAGATGCAAAAGAATGAAACTAGACCACCATCATACACTGCACACAAAAATTAACTTAAAATGGTAAACTCATTGATGTCAATCTTGGCAATGTGTTTATAGATCTGACTCCAAAGTTGAGGAAAACAAAAGCAAAGATCAGCAAATGAAACTACATCAAACTAAAAAA
>PISX010037272.1:0-11199 GCA_004024625.1 Mellivora capensis
CATAGGCACTAAAGGTCTGTTTCAGCTTGCTGATGTGGTTACTCATATATCAGCAATGTCAGGGCTGGACTTAGAGGTCAATTAAAATGTTGAAAGCCATCTTTCCCATGAAAATGGCCCTGTGCCTTCCTAGAAACTCACAATGGATTTTAGGAAATGGAACTAAAGTTCAGCAATGTTATTCTACAGTGGAGGAAACCAGAAAGGTGTAGCAGCTTACTTACAATCATCAGCACCTTTTTTGTCCTTAGATCTTATCTATGAAATAATACTTCTGGCCCCAAATGAATTCCAACAATGGTACAATTGGAAGTAGAACCTTGTCTGGGTTTGTTCCCACCATCCACACAGGATCCAAAAAGGGAAAAAGAAGAATGTTAGGCTGGGCCAGACCTAAGGGTTCTTCTGTGGGTCACATGAGCATCCAAATTATATTTATATTTAAATAATTTTTCTCATAATAGAATTGTTTGATCTGAGGTCAACAATGAGTCATAAGTTTGGAAGTGAAACTTCCAGCATCAAATCGAAGAAGGGGTCCAGAACTGCTATTCCTAATGCTGTTGTGTTAACTGGTGCCAGGATGGCTGTGCAAGAATTTCTGAAATTACTGAGAAGTCCAGATCCCAAAGCCCCACAGAGGAGATGCTGATACGGGAGATATAGGTTGGGGCACATAAGTCTGTGTGTTGTAGGACAAAGCTCCTAGGCACTTCTGTCTGATGCCGTCATGTTCAGAATCTTTGAGGGCCCTTTTAATACTGACCTTCTATTAAAGGGCCTTTCCTTCAAGTTCTCAGCAGAATTCTCTCACATAGGGCCACCCGGGAAAGACGTGAGATAACCAAAAGGAGTTTGTGTATGAGTTGTGGCCTGCTTTCTGTTTTTAGCTAACCATACTCCCTGTGGCTGGTCACCCTACACATTTGATCATGATGATGATGATGATGGTGATGGTGATGATAAAGATGATGATGGTGATGATGTCAACCATGATGACTAGTATAATAATAACCATGGACAAAGTCTGCTAGGCCAGTGCTTCCCAAACGTGAGTGTGCATAAGAATTAATTAGGGACCCTATTAAAGTGGAAATTCTGATTCAGTGGGTATGGGATGGGGCCTGAAGTTTTGCATTTCTAGCAAGTTTCCAAATGATGCCAGTGTTGCTGGTCAATGGATGGCACTTCAAGGAGAAAGGCAATTTTTTTAACTGGCTAACTAGGGAGAATGGAGTTTATTTCAAACTCCTTAAATATACAGCATCTCAAAAGGTACATAAGCAGAGTACTAGCTTCTGAAAACAGAAAAAAACAAACAGGCAGTCAGGGATCACTGGACAGTGATTCATGGAAGCAGTGAGTAGGGCAAAATAGAGTCACTGATGGCCTGTATGTCAACAAAATGAAAACTAAAACAGGCCATTGAGTAAACATGCCCCCAAAGAACTCATGTCACAGGATTTTATGCTTGTTCATAAGGAAATAAAGACCTGTCATCGCTTTAGGTTACAACCACATGATTTATCCCAGCTCCATGTTTGTTTCTCCTCTAAATGAACACACAACTATTCTGGAGAAGCCACAAAAAACAAGCTTTCTGTCACATCTGGATCTCTCCCTTCCTTTTAAAAATCGCAAATCATAAACATGGCAAAATGGAAATTGTCCCCTGCCAAGTGTAGTTTGGTGTCAGAGACACCTTGAATACAAGTTAATCATTATTTGAGCAATTAAGTAAGCAATAACCAGTCTCAGGAAAAACAGAAAGCAATTCTCAACTGAGAAAAAGGGATAGTATCTTCATAATTGCATTCTTTATTCCTCGTTTTGTGTTTTTAATACCATTTCCTTCAGCTGACTAGGAAACAAGACTTAGGGAAATCCAGAGCCCATTTAAGTGCTCAGTAAGTACTTGAAAATTGATCAATTGAATAACAGATATCCAGATACTTTTACAATTTAAGACTTTTTAAAATTGGATCCCCCAAAAGTTTTAAGTAACAAAGAAATGTAAGCAAAAAATGAGAAAAAATGAAAATGGGGAGACTGGCAGCAATACATTACGTACACCAAATATTACCAATTGCCCGCACAAATGCATTCTCCTTTCTTTTTACTTGAAAAATCCCAAGTTAATTCAGGATTTGATATAGATCCTTTGCTCTTCAGGAAGTCTGTCTCACTGCAGAGGATAAACCATATTAAGCCAGACACAGAAACCTCATCCCCCTCTATCAGTGAATGTTCTAAGGAAAGGCATGCATCCCCGTGCTGGCCAACAGGATCTGAGGTCAAGTTCTCTGGGGGTTTCTGGAAAGGATTGACCTCTCTTAAGGAAACATAGAAAGTTCTCTGCTCTCTCACTTCCTTCCTGCTTAGGAGGATGACATTTTAGGACACAAGGTTTGATGCTACCACAATTTTGTGACCATAAGACAAAAATTCATCCAAATACTCTAACTTTATCGATCACTGATATAGCCCTAGAATGGGTTACCTCTTAGTTCACAGTTATGGGAGAAAAACAAATTCAATGGTCTAAGGCACTTTTAGCAAGGTACTCCATTAGTTGTAGCTGAGAGCATATTACTAACTATATGCTTCTCTTTATTTATATGGATGTATTTTTAAAATCTAATTCGGACTTCCCAAAAAAGAACAATTAATAAATCATGGTGAACAAGTTTTCTGAGGTAATCATTTATTGGTTTGAGTTGTAAATTCTGGATTATAAATTGACACCCATAAAATTTAGCTGAACCTAAGTGCCTACCCTGAAATATGGGAGAAAAAAAAACCCATACAAGTTTTAATAGAGGTTAGTCACTTATACATTCATTCACTCAACAAATATTTAACTGATACGTTCTAGATAAAAGCTGTGCTAGGCGCTGGAGAGATAAAACAGCTAAATGCCCCTCTTCACAGAGCTGACATTCTAACGGGGCAGAGAGACAATTCACAAATTTATAACTATGATTAATAGCACCAAGGGGAAAAAACCTAGAATGATTATGGAAAGAGCAAATGCAGTGTTATCTTTAATTTTATTATTTATTTTTCTTTTTTAAGAGAGAAGGGGAGAGCACAAGCATTAAGAGGTGGGGGATTGGAGAGCAAAAGGAGAGGGAGAGAGAAATCCTAAGCAGGCTCCATGCCCGTATGGAGCTCAACACAGGGCTTGATCTCACAACCCAAGATCATGATCTCAACCAAAATCCAAGAGTCCCACACCTAATCAATTGAGCCACCTAGGCAGCTTTGCAGTATTATCTTTAAATAAGTTTGTTAGGGGAGGCTGAGATGGATGTAGGAGCATAATAATCTAGGGGGTGTCAGTCAATCCATAGGGCTGCCATTTCCCAGCAGAGCAATAATTGATAAACCCAATTGCCAGGGTATTGGGGGTTGAGCAAGGAAAATGATATGATTGCAAGAGACAGTAAACATAACAAGCTTTACTGGGCAGTGTTTAGACAGGATTGCAGGACAAGGTTCGTCCCCCACAGCAAGAAACTGTACAGAGGCTACGGTTCAGGCAAAGAAAACACTAGTCCGGAGAGGGGAGGGTTTAGTGTCTAGGTGATGTTACTCAGCATGGCAGGGTCGGACAGATCCAAAGGGGCCTGGTAACTTCAAGGACTCACCTTTATAAATAGATAACAGCTGTGGAGCAAGGTTTCACAGCATATGCAAAGCAACCAGTCTCTACATAGCCAAAAATGTGCTTCTCTGACCTGTTTTTAAAGTAATTGGGAAGTGTAAAAATTTGGGTTTGGTGCTGGGAGGATTTTGAGCTAATGTGTCTCAGCCTGCGGAGGGGATATACTCTCAGCCTGCGGAGGGGATATACCCAGAGGCCAACACACAGAGGCCATCTTTGAGTCATTTACATAACACCAACCTATTGTTTTCAAGAATGGGTGGGCAAAAACAGTAACTGACAGGTAGTAGTTCTTTAAAAAAAAAAAAAAAATTATTCATTTATTTGAGAGAGAAAGAGAGAGAGAGGACGTGTGCCTGCACATCATGGGGGAAGGGAGAGAGAGGGAAAAGCAAATTCCCCACTGAGTAGGGAACCTGACACAGGCTTGATCTCAGTACCCATGAGATCATGACTGAGCTGGAGGCAGCTGCTTAACCAACTAAGCCATCCAGGGATGCCTGACTTATAGTAATTCTAATAAGCTCAAGCATGACTTAAGAAATAGAGTGTGTCAGCCCGAAAGGAAAGAGTTCTAAAAACTTTCCTAATTGGCTTATAAAACAAGGTGAAGAAAAGGTAAATAAAACTGACTACATTCTCAAGTTTCTATTTAGCTGTTTGAGGGACTTGAGAAAACAGGTAGAAGTCAGCTGCCTTTCATCTCCAAGTATGGCAGGAACAGCACGTTTAAAGGAACAACTGAAAAAGTATAGTTTTATCAATGTTCTTGGGGAATTTTATTGTTGATTTGGGCTGGGAACACTAAGAAACAAAGACACTAGTTCTGAGTGAATCCATTCAACACAGAGCTAAGAGGAACCTTGGAGTCTACATATCAATGAGCAAACTGGGCTCGGAAAAGTTAATGACTGTCGGAAGTTCATGTTGCTAATTAGGGATTGCCTGAAACTTCACTCCTTGACTTCCAGCCCTGGGCTTCAAAAACCCTAGCAAACCTCCATTGGTTATATAATCTAATAATCTCAGTTTTTTAGAGGAGTTAGAGTGCATACATTTCCTTTTTTTTTTTTTTTTTAAGTTGTAGCCCTTTTTCTTTCAACCTGGAGACACTACTGACATGCAATATATCTAAGTTAAGGTGTAGGATATAATTATTTGATACACATGTATATTGCAAAATGATTACCACAGTCAGGTTAAACCTTACATAAGTCCCCTCACATAAATACCATTTTTGTGTGTGGGGGGATAGTATTTAAGATCTACTCTCTCAAAAACTTTTAAGTATAAAATACAGTATTATTAATTATAGTCACCATGTTATATATTTGATCCCTGAACTTATTCATCTTATAATTAGAAGTTTCTATGCTTTGATCAACATCTCCCCATTTTCCCTACCCTTCAGCCCCTGAAAATCAGCACTTTCTACTCTATATTTTTGAGTTTGCCTTTTTTAAATTCCACATATAAGTGAGAACATACAGTATTTGACTTTGTCTAATTTATTTCACTTAGTATAATGCCCTCAAAGTCTATCCATGTTTTTACAAATTGCAGGATTTCCTTCTTTCACATGGTTAAGTAATATTCCTGTGTGTGTGTGTGTGTGTACACACACACAACATATTCTTTATCTATTCATCTGTCAAAGAACACTTAGGTTCTTCTTATATTTGGGATATTTTAAATAATGTTGCAATGAACATTGGGGTGCAGATATTTCTTTGAGATAGTGATTTCATTTCCTTCAGATATATCCCCAGAAGTGGTATTGCCTCAGATCATATGGTAACTCTATTTTTCATTTCTTGAGGAATTTCCATACTGTTTTCCATGGTGACTGCACCAACTTACATTTCCACCAACAGTGCACAATTGTTCCCTTTTCTTCACAACCTCAACAATACTTGTCTCTTGTTTTTTTTATAATAGTTATTCTAACAGGTTTGAGGTAATATTTCACTTGGTTTTGCTTCACATTTCCCTGATGATTTAGCAAGGTTAACTACATTTTCATGTACCCATTGGTCATTTGTAGGTATCATTTGTAAAAATGTCTATTCCAGTCATCTGTCAATTTTTCAGAGTGGGGAAGGGATAGGGGGAGACAGAGAAAGAGAATCTTAAACAGGCTTCATACCCAGCACAGAGCCCAACATGGGGGTCCATCCCACAACCCTGAGGTCATGACCTGATCTGAAATCAAGAGGTGGACCCTTAACTGACTAAGCTATCCAGGCACCTGACTCTGCCCATTTTTTTTTAATTTTTATTTATTTATTTGGCAGAGAGAGAGATCACAAGCAGGCAGAGAGGGGAGAAACAAGCTCACTGCTGAGCAGAGAGCCTGATGAGGGGCTCAATCCCAGAACCCTGAGATCACGACCTGAGCCAAAGGCAGAGGCTTAACCCACTGAGCCACCCAGGTGCCCCTGCCCATTTTTTAAACAATGTTTTTTGTTGTTTTTTTTTTTTTTGCTATTGCATTGTAGAAGATCCTTATATATTTTAGATATTGCCCCCTTATCAGATATAAGATTTAAAAACTTTTACTCCCATTCTGTAGGTTTCTTTTTCACTTTTCTGATTGTTTCTTTTGTTGTCCTGAAAACTCTTTAATCTGATTTAGTCCCATTTGTTTATTTTTGCTTTTGTTGCTTTTGTTTTTGGTGTTGTATCAAAAAACCATTGCCTTGACCAATATCAGAAGGCTTTTTCCCTAATGTTTTCTTCTAGTAAAGTACATTTGCAGTTCTTACATTTAAATCTTCAATCCATTTCAAGTTAATTTTTATGAGTAGTGTATAAGGGTTTAATTTAATTCTTTTACATGTGAATATCTACTTTTCCCAACACCATTTTTTAAAGAGACTATCCTTTTCATTGAGTGTTCTTGGCTCCCTTGTCAAATATTAGTTGACCATGTGTGGATTTATTTATGGGTTCTGTACTCTGCTCCATTGGTCTATGTCTGTTTTTATGTCAGTACCATACTGTTTTGACTACTATGGTTTTGTAATTAAGTTTGAAATGAGGTAGTGTGTTGCTTCTAGCTTCGTTCTTCTTTCTCAGGATTGCTTTGACTATTCAGGGTCTTTTGTGGTGCCATACAAATTTTAAGATTTTTTTTTTAATCTCTGTGAAAAATGCCATTGGAATTTTGATAGGGATTGTGTTGTGTCTACAAATCACTTTGAGTAATATAAACATCTTAACAATATTAATTCTTCCAATCCATGAATGCAAGATATCATGCCATTTATTTGTTTCCTCATTAAAACTTTTCATCAACGTCTTGTAATTTTCAGTGTACATGTTGTTCAGCTCTTTGGTTAAATTTATTTGTATTTTATTACTTTTGATTCTAACGCAAATTGGTGTTTTCTTTATTTCTTTTTCAGATAGTTCGTGGTTAGTATAGATTGATTGATATAGTACAATTGATTTTTGTATATTGATTTTTTTTGTATCCTGCAAATTTGCTGAATTCATTTATTAGTTCTAAGTTTTTTGATAGAATCTTTATATGTAAGATCATATCGTCCTCTAACAGAGACAATTTTACTTCTTTCTTTCTCATCCAGATAACTTTTGGGGTTTTTTATTATCTAATTGTTCTGGCTAGGACTTCTAATACTATGTTGAATAGGAGTAGTAAAAGTAAGGATCTGCCTTAATGCTGATCTTAGTGGAAAACTTTTCAATGTTTCATCATTGAGGATGAAGTTAACTGTGGGTTTATCATATATGGTCTTTATGTTAAGGTACATTCCTTCTATACCTAACTTGTTAAGAATTTTAATTATAAAAGAATGTTGAATTCTGTTTTAATTATGAAAGGATGTTGAATTTTGTCAAATGCTTTTTCTGCATATAGTGAGATGACTATATGATCTTTCTCTTTTATTCTATTAATGTGGCATATCACACTTATTGATTTGTCTATGTTGGAGCATCCATGAATACTAGGGATGAAACCCACCCGATCACAGTTTATGGTTCTTTGGTGTGTTGTTGAATTTGGTTTGCTAATATTTTGTTGAGAATTTTTGCATCTGGGAACGTGGGTTAATGAGGGCATGCCTGGAGCTTAGGTTTGCAAAGTCTGATTGGGACCTTGGGGCCACTGGAGTCAGAAAGTGCCATGATGAGTGGGGGGCCTTATAAAAATTTTTTTTTAAATATATGCTTTAGGTATTGACTTCATTTGCATTTTACCAAAGCTAACAATTAATGTAAAGTTGATTTATTTTGGGTCATGGTTTATATTTTTTAAGACTTATCTATTTATTTGAAGGAGAGAGAGAGAGCATGAGTGTGAGCTGGGGTAGGAGAGTGGGAGAGAGGATCTCAAGGAGACTCCATAATGAGCCCAGAGCCTGATGCAGGACTCAATCTCACAACCCTGAGATCATGACCTGAGCTGAAACCAAGAGTCTGTCACTCAACCAACTACCTGAGCCATGCAGGTGCCCCCATGGCTACACTTTCTAACATTTTCTGTAAATGTCTACTCTCAGAAGAAAGCAAGGGTAGCTCAGTTAAAAGCTATCACATACACAGATGCTCTGTTGAGGTCATTTAACGTCAAAACATCCTTACTCTGAGAGTCTGGAACTAAGCACTCTGTAAGAACAAACATTTAAAACACAATAGTAGTATGTCTTTTATGCATTAACTTGTGAAAACAAATGACCTTAATGTAAGCTATTCTGTACCCTTAAAAAGTTCATCCTTAAAAATACAGGTGTAAGCAGAATTTTATTAGAAGAATGTACTAATCTCTCTTCCTCATTAGAGCCAAACTTCCTTTCAAAGCATGCTTTTGAAAAGTCTGGTCCATTTTTACTGTTTATAAACATAAATCTCATACTGAGACCTTAGTCTTAAGGCAGAACAGGTCCTCCCACATTTAAATCTCAGTCACCGCACACTGGCTATGTAGCTCTAGATGCTGCATGGATAATCCCAAAAATCTCAATTCCTAACACAAAAGAAGTCATTCTAGTAAAGTCTAATAGGGTATGCAGTGAGTGATCTCCCATTAAGTAATACAGCAACCCAGAAACTTTTCACCACCATTCCCTAAGACAAGAGTCAGCAAACTCTTTCTGTAAAGAAGAGCTAGTAAATATTTTAGCTGGGCCTAAATAGTCTTTATTGAAATCACTCCAAGACTGCTGGTGTAGTGTAAAAACAGCTATAGATAATAACAAAACAAATGAGCATGATTGTGTTCCAGTAAAACCTGATTCACAAAAATAGGTGGTAGACTGGATTTGTCCCTCAGGCTGTAGTTTGCCAACCTCTGTCCTAGGACTTCAGTGTTTTGTGTTTAGCCAACTGACAAGGAAAGAGAGCATAGAAGACTTTGCTAAAGGTTTTGGTGGGCCAGGCCTGAAAGAGGCAGACATAACCTCAGTTCCCGCTACATCAACCAAACCTCAATCATAGGACCACACAAACCAAGACTGAGAAAAGTAGTCTCACTGTTTGCCAAGAGATAGAAGAAATATGGTTTGTTTGTTTGTTTGTTTGTTTTTTATTCTTTTTTTATTTCTTTTCAGTGTAACAGAATTCATAGTTTTTGCACCATACCCAGTGCTCCATGCAATGCGTGCCCTCCATAATACCCTCCACCTGGCTCCCCCAACCTCCCAGCCCCTGCCCCTTCAAAACCCTCAGGTTGTTTTTCAGAGTCCATAGTCTCTCATGATTCATCTCCCCCTCCAAATATCCTCAACTCCCTTCTCCTCTCCATCTCCCCATGTCCTCTGTGTTATTTGCTATGCTCTGCAAACAAGTGAAACCATATGATAATTGACTCTCTCTGCTTGACTTATTTCACTCAGCATAATCTCTTCCAGTCCCGTCCATATTGCTACAAAAGTTGGGTATTCAACCCTTCTGATGGAGGCATAATACTCCATAGTGTATATGGACCACATTTTCCTTATCCATTCATCCACTGAAGGGCATCTTGATTCTTTCCACAGTTTGGCAACCATGGCCATTGCTGCTATAAACATAGTCCTTCTTTTCACCACATCAGTATCTTTGGGGTAAATTCCCAGTAGCACAATTGCAGGGTCATAGGGAAGTTCTATTTTTAATTTCTTGAGGAATCTCCACACTGTTCTCCAAAGCAGCTACACCAACTTGCATTTCCACCAACAGTGTCAGAGGGTTCCCCTTTCTCCACATCCTCTCCAACACACATTGTTTCCTGTCTTGCTAATTTTGGCCATTCTAACTGGTGTGAGGTGGTATCTCAATGTGGTTTTAATTTGAATCTCCCTGATGGCTAGTGATGAAGAACATTTTTTCATGTGTCTGATAGCCATTTGTATGTCTTCATTGGAGAAGTGTCTGTTCATATCTTCTGCCCATTTTTTGATATGATTATCTGTTTTGTGTGTATTGAGTTTGAGAAGTTCTTTATAGATCCTGGATATCAACCTTTTGTCTGTACTGTCAATTGCAAATATCTTCTCCCATTCCGTGGGTTGCCTGTTTGTTTTGTTGACTGTTTCCTTTGCTGTGCAGAACCTTTTGATCTTGATGAAGTCCCAAAAGTTCATTTTCACTTTTGTTTCCTTTGCCTTCGGAGACATATCTTGAAAGAAGTTGCTGTGGCTGATATCGAAGAGGTTACTGCCTATGTTCTCCTCTAGGATTCTGATGGATTTCTGTCTCACATTGAGGTCCTTTATCCATTTCGAGATTATCTTTGTGTACTGTGTAAGAGAATGGTCGGGTCTCATTCTTCTACATATAGCTGTCCAATTTTCTCAGCACCATTTATTGAAGAGACTGTCTTTTTTCCACTGTGTATTTTTTCCTGCTTTGTCGAAGATTATTTGACCATAGAGTTGAGGGTCCATATCTGGGCTCTCTACTCTGTTCCATTGGTCTATGTGTCTGTTTTGATGCCAGTACCATGCTGTCTTGGTGATCACAGTTTTGTAGTAAAGCTTGAAATAAGGTAACGTGATGCCACCAGTTTTATTTTTGTTTTTCAACATTTCCTTAGCAATTTGGTGTCTCTTCTGATTCCATACAAATTTTAGGAATTTGGATCAGATTTATGGAATCTTGATTTATGGAATTTTGAACAGAATGGCATTAAAAGTATAGATTGCTCTAGGTAGTATAGACATTTTAACAATGTTTATTCTTCTGATCCAAGAGCATGGAATGGTCTTCCATCATTTTGTGTCTTCTTCAATTTCTTTCATGAGTGTTCTGTAGTTCCTTGAGTACAGATCCTTTACTTCTTTGGTTAGGTTTATTCCCAGGTATCTTATGGTTCTTGGTGCTATAGTAAATGGAATCGATTCTCTAATTTCCCTTTCTGTATTTTCACTGTTAGTGTATAAGGAAGCCACTGATTTATGTACATTGACTTTGTATCCTGCCACGTTACTGAATTGCTGTATGAGTTCTAGTAGTTTGGGGGTGGAGTCTTTTGGGTTTTCCATGTAAAGTATCATGTCATCTGTGAAGAGAGAGAGTTTGACTTCTTC
>PISX010037273.1:0-11199 GCA_004024625.1 Mellivora capensis
GTCTATGTGTCTGTTTTGATGCCAGTAAAAAAGAGGAATTTTCCACATATCTTAGAGCTTAATCCTTTAGGATAAAATGTTTGTTTTTATTTTGCATGGAAGCCTTTCTAAAATATGCATATTCTTTTCCTCTGAAGGCAGTCACACTTAAAACAAGTTAAACTATTTTGAACCTTTGTTATTTCTTTATTACTTCACGAGTTTACCATAAACAAAATGGTCTCAGACTATGGTGCTTTTTGTATTTTCCTATTTGTTTTTTGCATTTTATTTTTCTTTTCCTGCCTCATTTTACTATCAAGCTGTCAGATTTCATTCCTTAGTTTTATGAATGTGTTTGCCAACAGCAACTGTTCCCTATATTTAATAATTTTCATTTTTTTTAATATTTACTGACAAGCAATGTGCTAAGTACTGTATTTGCATTATTTTACTTAATCCTGACAAATTTGTAAGAGAATGTAGAATTGGTTCTGGCTCCTCAGAGCTCTTTTTCTGTTTTACTGACATGTTCCTCATGAGTAAAGTGGGGTAGTTTATTTTAGATATCTGGGCCATCACTAAACATGACTGAATTGTTATTATCTCTTTTTCAGAAAGCCTCATCCCAGTAATTTTCAGTTAGTACCATTGCAATGAGAGTAGATACTTCACTGTTTATCACCCTATTTTCTTACTTAATGTTTTAAATAACACACAACTGGAACTGCTAATGTCTCTCAAAAAGCTCCATGTGATGCGTACATATCAGATAAATACTTGGTAAGAAAGACAGGGAGAAAAATAAGGGAATAATTGATGGCTTTCAAACTGATGGAAAAGAAGTATTTTGCCCTGTGTTGCAGAATTAAAATTAATGGGTAGAATTTTAGGAAAGCATACTTTTATTCCATCTATGGGAGAAATTTCAAACAGTTAGAACACACCCATAATGGAAACACTAAATTCTATCTCAATACTATACTTTTAAAATGACCCAACATTCCAGCCATGAAGCTGCAGCCTTGTTAATGTATCCCAAGCAAGCAATTGCTTTAATCTAGTCTAGGTCCTACATAGATCCTTTCTTTTGCAAGCCTACTTCTTGTTTGTTGCAATTGTATTTGCATCTTGTATTCAGTCTCCTGATTTCCAACTTCTCCCTTGTAAACTCCAGCCCTACCCCACTCTCTGCTTCAGACTGACTAAAAAAATACACCTAATCTGGCCCTTAATATACTAGCTAACATTTAGAAGACCTGCTCAGACTTTTGCAATGGTAGAGAGATTGCACATAAGATTGGATGAATTATCAGATGGAATTCAACAGAAAACATCCTGCTTTGGAAAAGTCTTTGGACTATTTGAACAATAAGTTTCCTCAAAATTCTTAGGACTCCAGGATACTCCAAGAGACAGGAAGACTCAAGACTACATATTGTGGAGTCAGAGCAAAATGAGTCTACTACATTGTAAAAGATATAGTAGAAACTTCACTGGATTGAGGGAATTAAATGAGATTGTGCATGTAAGAATGTGGGGTATCATTAATAGGCTTAATAAATGTGAAAGATTCATGACAGTGCTAATGATAGGACACTAGCATGTATAATGGTACAAGTTTGAACCTCAAATCCACCACCTACAGAGAAGAAAAAGAACTAAATGAAGCTCTGCTCTTGATCTATTTTGTCTTGCCATTTGCATCCAGGGACACAATCTATTATTTTGAAAACTATATGGCAGGGTGGTTTAGAAAATGTACTGCCTAGGACTGAATCCCAGCTCTTCTACTTACTAGCTATTCGACTTTGGACAAATCATTTAAACTTTCTGCATCTTTGTTCATTCGTCTATAAAAAGAAAGTAAGAGTAACACTGCTCCTGTATAACTGTTATGAGAATTAAATGACTTAATATATGTAAAATGCTTAATAACTGCCTAGAATATAATAAGCATTATGTAAGTGTTACCTATTATTAAAATGGGCTGGTGTTTACATTAGGCAGCATTCTCTAGAGAGACAGAGAAAAAGAGATTGATTTTAAGGAATTGACTCTTGCAACTGTAGAGGCAGACAAGTCTAAAATCTATAGGGCAGACCAGCAGGCTGGAAAATCAGGCAAGATTGGTGCTGCAGTCTTTCTTTCTTTCTTTATTTATTTATTTATTTGACAGAGGGAGTGCATGCACAAGCAGGGGGAGCAGGAGAGGGAGAAGCAGGCTCCCCGCTGAGCAAGGAGCCCTCCATGGGGCTCCATCCCAGGACCCCAGGATCATGACCTGAACCACAGGCAGACACTTAACTGACTGAGCCACCCAGGCGCCCCTGTGTTGCAGTCCTGATGCAACATTCCTTCTCTGGGAAACAATTTTTGCTCTTCAGGCCTTCAACTAATTGCATGAGGCTCACCAACATTCTCAAGACTCATCTCCTTTACTTAAAATCAACTGGTTATAGATCTGAACCACATGTACAAAATACCTTCAGAAACATCTAGATCAGTGTTTAATTAAATAACTGGGTATTATAGCCGAGCCAAGTGGACATTTGGAGGTTAACATCCCAGTACTATAAAGAAATATCGGAGAACCTGGGTGGTTCAATTGGTTAAGCATCTGCCTTTGTCTCAGGTCATGATCCCAGGTTCTTGGAATTAAGCTCCATATCATCCGGCTACCTACTCAGCAGGGAGTCTGCTTCTCCCTCTGCCTCTACATCCCCTCCACCCTCTCATGTTGTCTCTTTCACTCTCTCTCTCAAATAAATAAAATCCATTTTTCTAAAGAAATCTCATGATGATTTTGTATTATATATGTCTTTAAGAAATTAGTTTTAAGAAATGCCTCAATGACTTGAGGCATTAAAGGCTTTGAGTATATGACTCACTCTTATAGAGTCTATACAAGAGAACTCAGGTTTTCCTGTTAGTATAAATCTGGTATTATATTCATTGATTCAATTTTCATTAGGTTGTAGAAGATGACAATAATAAATGTCAAAATAAAATAACTTTCTCTCCTTAAATAAGAAACAGAGGGTTATTCATATGTTAAGCCAGGATCTTATGTTATTTACTTTCAATCATAGCCGTATACATACAATTAAGTCATATTTTCTGTAGTAATAATGAAATTATAACTGAGAATAGTAATGACTGTGAACATTTCAGAAAATGTTTAATTAATAGTATTTTAATAGATTTCTAGTCCCCAAAACACCCTGGAACTACTATCTGATTCTATTCTTTGACAATGTTATATGTTGTATAATCATAGATCCGAAAATTTCTGGAACACTCCCAATTTCAACTATCCATGCTTCTATATGTCTATATAGTGTGAAAACTATGGTCCTTTTAGATAAGACAGTAATATAATCTATTTATTTATCCAATGGACCTTTACTGATTGGCCACTAGATGCAAGAATCTGGTCTAGTGCAAAAGGGACATAAACCATATACATAGGGCACAGTTCCTGGCTCCATAATATTGTAGGGGAATCCTAGCCTGCTCACAAATATTTATAACACAATGTGAAAAGTGCCAGGCTTCCTAAAAGAAGAGAAAATTAATCTACTCAAAGCAAGAAGAATACAATAATCTCTCCTTACCGACAGTTTCACTTTTTGTTGTTTGTTACCCATGATCAGTTATGGCCCAGAAGCAGATAACCCTACTTCTGACCCATCCTCAGATCAGTAGTACCCTAAAGCTATGTCACAATCCCTATGTCATTCACCTCATTTCCTCTCATCATGTAGACATTTTATCATCTTACATCATCACAAGGAGAAGAATGATGAGTACAGGACAATAAAAATATTCTGAGAATGTGTATATGTGAGAGAGAGGGCCCCATTCACAAAATTTATTATGCTATAATATTACAATTATTTTATTATATTATTAGTTATTATTGTTAATCTCTTACTGTGCCTAACTTTAAATTAAACTTTATCATAGATATAGGCAGGAAAACACATAGTATATATAGGGTTCAGTACCACCTGTGGTTTTAGGCATCCACTGGGAGCCTTAGAACAAATTCCCTGCAGATAAGGGGGGGAACTGTATACTTCTAGATGAGAATACGAAGTCCTTTCGAGGTTTCCATGTAAAACCACTGTGGACAGGGTCTAAGGCAGGTAGACCTCCTTAGAGCTATTATAATGCTATATAGGCATCATCACATCAAGCTTATAAAGTATGGATATTTTGAAACATTTTCACTGTTACATTTTTATCAAGTTATTGATAATTCCACCAAAAAAATGAATCTTATCCCCTCACCATAATATTTGAGAACTGTATTGACTCCCATATAATGTAAACCCCTTTCTCTATGGGAGCAAAACTTCAGGAAATCTGAAGCCTCCTCTATCTTTTTTGCCAGGATATTCTCTGCCTGTTAAAAAAGGAATAGGAATGTAATACTGCATAATTGCTAAAATGGCAAAAAAATAATTTTTAAAAGAGAAAAATTTATCAAAATGGGTAAGCAATCAACCCAAATCAAGTTGGGTTATCCTAGGATAGAGTATAATCCTTACATCCCAACCATTTTCTCCAAGACAGCTATTGACCCAATAGCATCTCTGACTTTGATAGTAATACAATGTGCTAATAGGGTTTGATACACAGTGAAGGATGTAGAACAGTATGACATCAGTTAGCCCATAAGTGCCCCATATTCTGCCATATAATAAGTACATTAAAGGATAGAGTGAGCTATGGGCAACCATGACTCATTTCTGTACTTCTAACAATTTCCTTCAGAATCTTATCTAGGACTAGATAAGTCCTTTTCCCAGGGTCAACCAGGAGATTTGAAGACATGCTTCTATACAATACATATATATTTAGCAAAATGGTATATTTTCCTGTGACATCAAGGTAATGATAGTCAATTATCCACTCAGTATTGAATACTTACTGCCCAACAAGCTCTGAACCATATTATGGCTACATGAATAAATGTAATACTTGAAATCAGGAAGCTCTCAATCCAACAAGTGAGGCACTTGAGCAACTAGTTCCATTATAATACGATGAACACTCTAACAGAGGCTTTGAGCAGCACACAGGAGGGAAAGATTTGTTCTAGGTCATTGGGAGATTGGTGATAAACAAGCAGGCCTTCAAAAGATTAAGTAGGAAATTTCCAGCTGAAAACTAAGGGGAAAATATTCCAGTCAGAAGAAACAAGAACAAGGCTTAAGTAAGACTTAACTCAAGTTTGGGCCAGACTATAAATGCTAGGCTAAAGTTAAATGCTATGCTAAGGAAATGGAACAACAGACAATAAACAATAAAGATCAGTAGGTACTCTTTAAACTGTTAGATGTTGAAGTAAAAGAGTTCAGATAGACTATGATGGTCAGTTAGCCTGTTGCCACATCTCTCGGGAAAATTCTTAAAAGCCTGAAATAGACCAGTGGCATTACAAATGAAGAGGAAGGTCAAACTTAGAGAAATTTCAAAGTGATTTGCATTAGTGGAATTTTATGATTAAAATTTTTTCACCATTTCAATAATAAGTCTTTTGAGGTCCAATATTTCTAGTAAATAGTAATGTGATCCAATTTCATTAAATTTGAACAGTAGTAGGTAGAAAACTAATGTACTCTCATGATTTTGGATCATATTTTTGCCAAGTTAGCTAGAGTACTCCAAAGAAAAATATTACTATAAATTATTCATAGATAAATGTTGAACTAAAATTTAGCCACAGCAAAATAACCACCAGCTCTGTAAGTTACTCAGAGGCTTCCTTAGGTAATTAATTTTGTAATCAGAATTTTCTTTTTAAAGTTAGTTTTGGTATATTTTTTAAATGTAGCCTAAATTTCTTTTTTTATAAGTTAAGTTACTATCCATGAGAAATGATACTTGCAAAGAAAAATCCACTATCCAGTATCCTCAAGAAGGATAATGTACAGCTCTCTGGGTACTCAGTTGAATATTCCCTACTATGACAGCCATCTAATTGGTCTCCCTGCCACCAGTTTCTCCATTCTCTGATCTATCATGCATGATGCTGCCAGCTTAATCTTCCTCAGCAAGGCTGATAATGCCACTTCCTTGCACAGAAACTTTCTATGGCTCACAACTGCCTAAAGAACAGAGTCTAAACTCTGTTGTATTGTAATTAAAGCTCTCAATCAGAGAGCTGATATCGCCTAATCAGTCTTATAACTATAGTCTGCCCTGTCTGCTAAACCTGACTACTGACTACTCACTATTCATAAAGCCTTTCCCATCTTTCCCAGGAAGGGCCATGGGATGTCAGGCACATGCTTATTAATCCCCATGACAGCACATTTTATTCTATGACTTTGATCAAGTTACTCAACTTTTCTTAGTTTCATCTTCTTCAAATTAAAAATAATACCTACCTACCATCTCAAATCCTACTTAAAACAAGGTGAGCAATCAATAAATAAAATACTTACCTGCTGGATTGCTATGGAGATTAGGATATAATGCATTAAAAGTGCTTAGACCAGACTTCATTTGTAAGTAGTAGATTTTATTACTCTTCCAAGCTTTTGTTCACATAGTTTTCTCTTCTTGGAATATCTGTCTCTTCCACCCAAGTCTTAAGCATCATGCAAAACCCAGTCCTAGAGCCACATGGCCATGAAACCATCCCCAATATCCTTAGTGAAAATCAGCTCTTTTCTCTGGGAGTGTTTTGGAGAAATTCTTGGCTTAAAGTCAAATGCCTGACTCTTGTCACTTTTTAACAATATAATCCTAGACAAGTTGCTTATTCCAGCTTCCTCATTTCTAATATGGATAGTGACATCAACTCTATCTGGATCACCAAGCCATTCTGAGAATCAACTAAGATAAGTGATATTTTTAAACTATATAATGATCTATATATATGAGACACTGTTCCTCCTATAAAGTATAATCCAATAAAGAGCCTCGGTTTTCCTCATCTTGGCAACTGATATAAAGAAAGATATGAAATCCAAGGAAAAAGAAAATGACTAGTATCTATGTCAGCAACTAGAAGATTGGACAAAGGGCCCAAGTGAAAGGAACAGGTCAAAGACAGTTGGGCAGAACTGAGGCTAGGAAAGAAGACCGCATTCCTGAGATTCACTTCTACACACCAGCCTATGAATGCAAAGGTGGGTGGCAGCTTAAAGACATCACACAAGGATGATGACACATAGCTGATATTCTCTAAGTGACAAGGGAAGGGAAAATGTGAGCAAGCAGAGAGGAAAGAAGGAAAGAAAAGGGAAGAGAGTGGAAGGGAGGACAGTTTCATCATTCTTTATAAGACCTCATTTTTGTGCCTCTTGCCAGGCTGGTGAAATTTTTAAAAAAATTAAGCAGTTAAATCTTGTTTGAGACCACTCACTTGTGCTTTGATGTTCCCCTCCATGACTGTGCCTCTTCTATTCCAAGTCTCTTCCAGCTCATTCCCATTTATCATCAGGTAGTTGCCTCCCACCATCACCCAGGTCCCCTGGGCCACCTAATTACTCCTTCCCTCCCACTCTCTCAAACAAGCATAAATTTTTTTTAAAAAATGAAAAAAAGACACTGCTCTTATTTAAATGTCAACATGGAGATTTAACTAGCTCATTCAAAAGCCTACTGACAGCGGTATGGTACTGCCCTATGGGCAAGCATGTACATCCTAGCAGGGACTACTATTACTCTTTCTCTTCTTCAGCCCCACCAAAATATCCATGGAGAGAATTCTGAGTAACAGCAACAGGTATGTGGGAAGGTATTTGTGTGCTGTACAATAATGATGATGAGATTATCTACATTCACACAATGCTTTTGCTTTGCAAACTCCTTTCCCATCTGATATTTGATATGAATTCCCAGGGGAAAAAATGATGAAATAGGGAAATAAAATCCTATTTTTGCCATACATTCTAATATAATGCAGTTTGATAAAATTCAGTTTTCAAAGCCTTCTTATATACATCTTTACATTTGATTCTCCCCAACAGGTAATTTTTTCCTCCATTTACCAGTGATGGAAGTAAGACTCAGAAGTTTGGAAGGACTTTCCAAAAGATCATTGTCTATACAGCTGCTATTTATGGCATATTTACTAGGCTTAGGAACTGTACTAAGCACCTTGCATACCTTACATATTATTCATCCTTCAAAAAAATTTACAAGGTAAATATTATTATTATTTTAACATTTTACAAATAAAGAAACTGAAGTTCAGAGAGGTTAAGAAAATTGGTTGTGGCCACATAACTAGCATATGGAAAAACCAAAATTCAAACACAGAGCTTTCAAATGACTCTTCATTTTCATATTATGCCAAGCTGCCTCCTTCCTGGCCCAGTGCTGCTACTGCAACATGGTTCAGTAATTGTTCAGTAGTATAAGAATGCTTTCCTTTTGTTACCAAGTCAGAATTGCAGGTTTCAGCACCGTAACTCAAGCTCTATGGAAAAAAATGACTAATATATGTAAATTCTTAAAGCAGAAGTGAGGATGATGCTATGTCCATTTCTTTCACAAAAGAATAAAAGATAGTCAAGCAAAAAACTCACCATAACTGAGAGCTACAAATCAGTTAATATGGTTTTGGCAGCCAGTAGTAGAGTGATATATGCCTCAGTATAGAACAGTAAAGAGGAGAGAGGTAAAACACTTATAGCTCAGGAAAATATACCTTAGAAGCAACCAAAACATCAAACCTTGGATTATCTGTTTGTTTTAAAACAAGTAATGTCTTTGTTATATTCCTAAAATAAAGGCCGAGTGAATATTTTCCATCTTGTTTCAAAACCTCAACAACACAGAATAGCTAGCTCTATTATGACGTTGCTGCTGCTGCCTTGTAATATCGATGGCCAATTACAGGTAAAAAATACTATAAGGAAGCAACAAAACCTTTTGTACATTTCCTAAAAACCTTCTATAAATCAGAATTTAAATTAAGCAGTTAGAATTTTATCACATATATGCTGATGAAGTGAAAAGAGAGATCTCTCCCTCTAGGCACCTGAAATGAAATTTTAAGAACTAGTAAGTGAAGCCTATATTTAAAATGATTCCAGGATGAATGCAAACAGGTAAATGTTATTTTCTTTCAAAACAAGAAAAGTCTAAACCCTGATCTCCAGGTCTTTTAATACTACATACTACTAAAATAATGTCAACGTTTTTCCTTGGGAAGTCATCTGATTTTGTTTCAAGGGAGAAATCAATCATTGGGAGGCACACTATAGGGACTTCACAGGATCCAAAACAATGACCCCACTTCATTGTCCTTGCTATCCACTTCCATATACACTAATATATAGCTACAATAAAGAAGCCTGTGAAAACTAATGATGAGTCAAGTCAATCCAGGTAAAAAAATATTTCTCATTTCTAAAAATAAGAGATTTTGCATGCCTTTTGGGAAGGTCAGACCAAGTCATTCATATGCTCAAAACCTTCCAATGGTTTCTCATTTCTCTCAGAATAATATCTTTCCAATAGTACAATAAGGCTGTACATAATCTGGCCCCCTCTTATCTCTTGGAATTTACCTTCTATTCTTCTTTCATTTGTTCTCTTGGCTACAGGAAAACAGACTTGACCTCCGAATTCTTTGACTATACTAGGTATGCTCCCCCTAAAGGACCTATACACTGACTAGTCCCTCTACCTGGATTGGTCTTCCCCAGATATTTCATGGATAATTTCCTTACATCTTTCAAGTTTTTTGCTCAAATATCACCTTGTCATTGAGGCCTACACTGACCGCTTAATTAAAATTGCTACCTCTTGTAACCAGCATTCATAATGCCTTTCAATCAGATTTATTTTTCCCATACCAGTCATCACATATTAATAAATTATATACTTTATTTAATTTTGGTGATTATTTACTGTTTGTTCCCTCCACTAGAATATAAGGACCAGGAAGGCAAAAATGTTTGTTTGTTGATACATATCTAATACATGACATATAATATATGCTCAATAAATACGTAGGGAATAAATTAATGAATGAATGTATAATCCTCTCTAAGAACTGAAGTTTGGTGAATCAGCCAGAAAATGACAATGTGCATAAGCTATGACTATAAAAAATGGAATCAGACAATGAGCAAGGAGAGCTTAAATAACAAGATCTTCACCTTTCAGCTTTATAGGGCTGAAAATAGCAGGAATCTTTTCTTCTGTAGGACTCTCTGACAATCTGAAGGGATGAAGCCCTGCCTATTGAATAATTACCCCTAACCCACACCCAGGAATTCTAATATCAATACAGTAGTCTCTTTCTTGGTAGGTTATAGACAGAGAATCCAGCAGAGAAGCTGATGCTGGTTATTTTGCTCTGCCTTAAGAGCCTTCCCCTGGAAATGTGTGTGGGAGGGGAAGAAGGAGACAGGGCTAGAGAGATGAAAAAGAGGTTTTTTTCCTCCATCTTCTTGGAAAGTGGTGATATGGAAAAACTATAACACCAAATAAGAGTCAGAGGGATAGCCAATATAGAAGAACGTAAAGTTTGTTCTAAAAAGCTTTGTAATGGGTAACACCTACTCTAGGCAACTTCTCCTTTCCCCTTTTTTAAAAATCTGTTTTTTATTTCTTTTCAGCATAACAGAATTCATAGTTTTACACCACACCCAATGCTCCATGCAATGTGTGCCCTCCATAATACCCACCACCAGGCTCCCCAACCTCCCACCCCCCGCCCCTTCAAAACCCTCAGGTTATTTTTCAGAGTCCATAGTCTCTCATGGTTCATCTCCCCCCCAATTTCCCTCAACTCCCTTCTCCTCTCCATCTCCCCATGTCCTCCATGTTATTTGTTATGCTCTGCAAATAAGTGAAACCATATGATAATTGAATCTCTCTGCTTGACTTATTTCACTCAGCATAATCTTTTCCAGTCCCGTCCATGTTGCTACAAAAGTCGGGTATTCATCCTTTCTGATGGAGGCATAATACTCCATAGTGTATATGGACCACATCTTCGTTATCCATTCGTCTGTTGAAGGGCATCTTGGTTCTTTCCACACTTTGGCGACCGTGGCCATTGCTGCTATAAACATTGGGGTACAGATGGCCCTTCTTTTCACCACATCTGTATCTTTGGGGTAAATACCCAGCAGCGCAATTGCAGGGTCATAGGGAAGCTCTATTTTTAACTTCTTGAGGAACCTCCACACTGTTCTCCAGAGTGGCTGCACCAACTTGCATTCCCACCAACAGTGGAAG
>PISX010037274.1:0-11203 GCA_004024625.1 Mellivora capensis
GGTTTCGCTTTCGGGAGCTTTTGTTCCCTGAGCGCTTTCCGTAGAGTCCAGAGGACCGGAATGAAAATGGCGGCCTCCTAGTCTCCGGCCCAGAAGAGCTGAGATTCGGGGCTCCACTCCTCAGAGAAAAGTCCCAGCTACTCCCATATCCCTCGCCTCTGGCCGCGCTCCGAGCTCACCCAGCCTGCGACCGGTTCAAGGTAACCCCGAGCTGAGAGCTCACTCTTCGGCTCTGGCTCTGGCTCCAATACCTGCTAGCTCTGCGACACTCAGACACCCTTCTGTGACCCTGCGGGACCTGGGGCCACGCTGACCCCGCGTGGGCTTCATCCCAGTTTTGCCTCTGGAGCGATGTCCCTCCATGGAGCAGACTTTTAAAAGTCCCGATTTAGTGCTCCGTTGCTCCGCCGCTTGCCGGGAGCCGGCCCCTCCCCCACGGTCTATCCTCCCGTCGCTTTTATTCACTTCTCCGCCGGTCCTACCTTTCAGAAAGTGGTTGATTTCCTGTTTCCAGAATTGCTGTTCTTCCTCTCTGCGATCGCCCGTTGGATTTGTAGGTGTTCGCAATGTTTTGATAAGCTATCTAGCTGATCTCCTGCTACCTGATGTCGTCTCAGCTGCTACTTGTCCGCCATCTTGCTCCTCCTCCCCAGGGTCTTTCTTCTTTTATAGAACCACCCCTTAGTGTTTCTTGCAGGGCTGGCTTAGTGGTCATATATTCTCTTGATCTCTGACAGTACTTGTAGCTCTTTGTCACTCCATCCATTCTGAATGACAGCCTTGCCAGATAAAGAATTATTGGCTGCATGTTCTTATCATTTAGTGCCCTGAATATGTCTTGCCAGGCCTTTCTTTATTGCCAGTTCTCTGTGGTCAGATCTGATGTTATTCTGATGCTCCTCCTTCTGTACATAAGGAATCTCTTCTCCCTAGCTGTCTTTAAAATGGTTTCCTTGCTTCTAGAGATTTGCCAGTTTTAGTATTAGAATCCAGGGCTTTGGTCTTGTCCCCTTGCTCTTGGGAGGGGTCCTCTCTGCCTGTAGGACTCGAATGCTTGTTTCATTCCCAAGATTAGGGAAGTTCTCAGCTATAATTGGCTCATTTGTATCTTCTCCCCAGCCCACACACACAGATCCCCAAAATTCGGACATTGGCACATTTCATGGCATCATTGATTTCTGTAATTCTGTTTGCATGCATTTTAAGCTGTTTGTTCCAGGCTTCCCCTTCTTCCTTCTTTTTTTATTAGTTTGTCTTCTAGATCACTAATTTGTTCTTTGCCCTTATTTACCCTAGCTGTTAGATTATCTAGACTAGATTGGGTCCCACCGATAGCATTTTTATGTTATGCTAGATCAGCTCTCATTTCTTCCCTTAGAGAATCTGTGCTCCCATTAATAGTTTTATCCAGCCTGAAAATTGTCTTCATAACTGCTATCCTGAAGTCTATTTCTGACATATTGCTTATATCCATATCCATTAGATCAGTGGGAGAGACCATTGTCCCTGGGTCTATTCCTTGTTGGGAGTTCCTCCTCCTAGTCATTCTGTTGAGTTGTGGTTGATGGAATGTATAGCCCAAAATATCAACCACAATCCAGGCAAGGTGCACCCTGGGAAGTTTTGCAGCAATCAGAATTCACCACCAAAACAAAACAAAACGAAAAAATGAAACACCCCAAAACAAACAAACAAACAAAAAACCCAGCCAAAATGAAACTTAAGAGTCAAATTTATAAAGTATAAAAATAAAAACAATCAAACAAATGACCAATACACACACAGAAAAAAACAACAACAACAAAAAAGGGAACCCAAAATAAAAAGGGCTTCTGATGGGAAGGTGACTATAATCCCTCAATGAGAGTTAAGAAGGGTATTTCAGTTCTCCCTGCATGTATTTTGTTTTCTTTGTTAGAGAACTCTACTTCCCAGACATACAGAGATATTTAAACTGGTGTATATAGGGGCGCCTGGGTGGCTGAGTGGGTTAAAGCCTCTGCCTTCAGCTCAGGTCATGATTCCAGTGTCCTGGGATTGAGCCCCGCATCGTGCTCTCTGCTTCATGGGGAGCCTGGTTTCTCCTCTCTCTCTGCCTTCTTGTGATCTCTGTCTGTCAAATAAGTAAATAAAATCTTAAAAAAAAACTGGTGTATATATATAAAGGTAGTATTGAATAGGAAAGAAAGGACTATATTCAAGTTTATATCTATATAGACAGAAAAAGAAATAAAAATGTATGTGTGAAAAAGTTTAAGTTAAAAAGTTACTGTGGAAAATGTTGTACTAAACATCCACTTGAAATGATAACTAGGTTAAAAAAAATGAAAACAAAAGAAAAGAAAACCAGAAGAAACCTGAGAAAGAATTGAGAGAGAGAGAGATTGTACCCAAGAAATACACAGGCCTTGAGGCAACACCCTGGAACTTAAAATAATGTTATTCCATTGCTGTAGGTGTTTTGCAATTTCATGGGGACCCTGGGGGTTGTTGTTCCCGTGTTCTGTCAGCTTATCCTCTGGGGGAAGGACCTGCACATTGGTTTTCAGTCAATTCTATTTGGGCAGAGTTGCCCTACCCCCTATCCAGGGGTTGGGCTCTGTGGAAGCCAGTTTTTTGAGCTTTTGTTCTCGGGAGGTTTTTGTTCTCTGGTGGCTTTTTGCACCTTTTCAGATGGTCAGAACAAAGTAAACTGTCTGCACCCAGACCTCTGTCTCAGAGAGAAACCACAGTCTGCTCCTGTCTGAATCCTCCATTACACACACTCTCCCCCTCTCTAAGTGCCACTGAATACCACAGCCTCTCACAGGCATTGCAGGCCCCCAGCAATCCTCTCAGCAGCTGACCCTGGCCTCTGCAACCCTGTGCCACAAAAACCACGAGAAATCATGGTCCAGGAGAGCTTGGGCCCCAGCAGCTGCCATTCCAGGGTTCCTGGCCACAAGTCCACACCGGGTCTTCTCAGGCATGGGTGGTGGCCTCAACTGGTCCTGGGACCATGGGTTTAGGTCTGCACCTGCAGCTGCCCGGTCCCAGTGTTTGCCCCTTAAGCCCTTGTGTTCTGTTTGAGTGCTGTTATCAGTTCCTTCCCATTCCTCCACCACTGGTTTCCAAGCTGTTGCTGATCCCCAGGCACAGGACACTTTTGTACTGGCTAGCTTCTGGTGGCTACCTCCCCCTTCAGTTTATCCTCCCATATCTGTCTGTGCAATCACAACTCCGCCCTTTGTACCTCTGGTGTGATGACCTTCTGCACCCATAGAGATTCAAATATGTATTCTCTTACATCTCAGGCTGATTTCATGGGTGTTCAGAGTGGCTTGGTAGGTTTCTAACTAAATTCAGGGGACCAGTTGAGACAGAGTCTCCCACTCTTCTGCCATCTTGGGCAAACTCCCCTACCAAACATTTAAAGAAGAAATAATATCCATCCTTTTTGAAGCTGTTTCAAAAAATAGAAATGGAAGGAAAACTTCCAAACTCATTCCATCTGGCCAGCATTACCGTGATCCCCAAACCAGACAGTGACCCCACCAAAAAGGAGAATATCAGACCAATATTCCTGATGGCCATAGATGCCAAAAATTCTCATCAGAAGTTTATATCTATATATAACAGGATCCAACAGCACAATTCAAGGATTATTCACCAAAACCAAGTAAGATTTATTCCTGGGCTGCAAGGGTGATTCAACATCTACAAATCAAACAATGCGATAGACCACATTAATAAAAGAAAGAACAAGAACCATATGATCCTCTCAATAGGTGGAGAAAAAGTATTTGACAAAATACAGCATCCTTTCTTGATTAAAACCCTCCACAGGGTAGGGAGAGAGAGAATAAACCTCAAAATCATAAAAGCCATGGGCAAGAAGGCCACAGTGAATATCATCCTCAACAAGGAACAACTGAGAGCTTTTCCCATAAGGTCAGGAAATCCTCAGTGATGTCCCCTTTCACCACCGTTGTTCAACATAGCACTGGAAGTTCTAGTCTCAGCAATCAGACAGCAATGTCAACAACAAAAATAAAAGTCATCAAATGTGCCAAAGAAAAATTCAATCTCTCACCCTTTGCAGATGACATGATACTCTGTGGAATAGCCAAAAGCCCCCACTGCAAAGTTGCTAGAACAGGAATTCAGGAATTCAGCAACATAGCAGGATATCAAATCAATGCACAGAAATCAGTTGCATTTCCAAACACTAACGATGAAACAGAAGAATGGGCAATCAAGGAATTGATCCCATTTACAGTTGCACCAGAAACCATAGGATACCTAGGAATAAACCCAACCAAAGAGGCACAGAATATGTACAGTGAAAACTATAGAGAACTTATTAAAGAAACCGAGGAAGACACAAAGAATGGAAAAACATTCCATGCTCATGGGTTAGATGAACAAATATTGTTAAAAAAAATCTGTACTACCCACAGCAATCTACACACTCAATGCAATCCCTCTCAAAATAATGTCAACATTTTTTCACAGAACTGGAACAAATAATCCTAAAATCTGTATGGAACCAGAAAAGACTGAGAATAGCCAAAGGAAGGTCTAAAATGAAAACCAAAGCTGCTGTCATGACTATTCCTGACTTCACACCATATTACAGAGCTGTAATCCTCAAGAGAGTATGGTACTGGCACAAAAACTGACACAGATCCATGGAACAAAATAGAGAATCCAGGAGTGGACCCTCAACTCTGGTCCACAAATCTTCGACAAAGCGGGAAAGAATATCCAATAATAATAAAAAAAAAAGACCGTTCCTTCAACAAATTCTATTGGGAAAACTGGACAGTTACATGTATAAGAGTGAAAGTGGGCCATTTTCTTACACCATACACAAAGGTAAAACTCAAAATGAATGAAAGACCTAAATGTGAGACAGGAAGCCATCAATAGAGGCTTCATAGATCAATCATAGAAGAGAACATAAGTAGCAACCTCTTCAACTTCAGCCACAGCAACCTCTTGCTAGACACAGCTCCAAAGCCAAGTGAATAAAATGCAAAAATGAACTATTGGAACTTCATCAAGATTAAAAGCTTTTCAACAGAGGAGGAAACATTTTAAAAAATCCCAAAAGACAGCCAACAGAAAAGGAGAAGATATTTGCCAATGACATATCAGATAAAGGGCTATTATCCCATCTTATCAAACTCAACACCTCCCCACCTCACCCACCCGAAAAAGTCCAGTCAAAAAATGGGAATAACACATGAACAAAAGTTCCTCCAAAGAAGACACAAATGGCCAACAGACACATGAAAAAGTGTTTTACATCCCTTGGCACCAGGGAAATAAAAATCAAAACCACAATGTGATACCATGTCACACCACTCATATTGGCTAAAATGAATATTGCAGGTAAAAAAAAAAAGAAATTGGCAAGGATACACAGAAAGTGGGGGGAGTCCTCTTACCCTGTTGGTGGGAATGCAAATTGGTGCAGCCACTCTGGAATACAGTATGGATATTCCTCAAAAAGTTAAAAAAGTAGAGCTACTCTAAGACCAAGCAATTGCACTACTACCCCATAGATACAGATGTAGTGAAAAGAAGGGCACATTCACCCCAATGTTCATATCCACAACGTCCATGTTAGCCAAACTGTGGAAGGAGCTGAGATGCCCTTCAACAGATGAATGGATAAAGAAGATGTGGTTCGTACTCATGAGAGAATTGAAGAAGACCCAAAAAAGATGGAAAAATATTCCATGCTCATGGGTCATAAGAATAAACATTGTTAAAATGTCTATGCTGCCCAGAACAATCTATACTTTCATCAACATCCCAATCAAACTACCATCGGCATTTTTCAAAGTGTTGGAACAAACCATCCTAAAATCTGTATGAAACCGGGAAAGACCCCGGATTGCCAAGGAAATGTTGAAAAGGAAAAACAAAGCTTGGGGACATGCCGTTATCTGATTTCAAGCTTTATTACAAAGTGGTAAACACCAATATAGCATGCTACTAGCACAGAAACAGACACAGAGACCACTGGAATAGAGTGGAGATCCCATATGTGGACCCTCAACTCTGTGGTCAAATAATCTTCGACAAAGCAGGAAAAAAATATCCAATGGAAAAAAGACAGTCTCTTCAATAATTGCATCTGGGAAAACTGGACAGCTATATACAGAAGAATAAAACTTGACCATTCCCTTACACCATACACAAAGATAAACTCAAAATGGATGAAAGACCTCAATGTGAGACAGGAATCCATCACAATCCTGGAGGAGAACATTGGCAGTAACTTCTTGGACATAGGTCACAGCAATTTCTTTCAAGACATGTCTCCAAAGGCAAGGGAAACAAAAGTGAAAATGAACTTTTGGGACTTTGTGAAGATAAAAAGCTTCTGCACAGCAAAGGAAACAGTCAACAAAACAACGAGGCCACCCACCCAATTGGAGAAGATAGTCGCAAATGACACTACAGACAAAGGACAGATATCCAAGATCTATAAAGAACTTCTCAAACTCAACACCCAAAATACAGATAATCAAGTCAAAAAGGGGCAGGAGACAATGAACACACTTCTCCAGTGAAGACATCCAAATGGCTAGCAGACGCATGAAAAAATATTCATCATCATTAGCCATCGGGGAAATTCAAATCAAAACCACATTGAGATACCACCTTACACCAGTTAGAATGGCAAAGATTGACACGGCGAGAAACAACAAATGTTGGAGAGGCTGTGAAGAAAGGGAAACCCTCTTACACTGTTGGTGGGAATGCAAGTTGGTGCGGCCGCTTTGGAAATCAGTGTGGAGTTTCCTCAAAAATTTTAAAGCAGAGCTCCCCTGTGACCCAACAGTTGCACTGCTGGGTATTTACCCCAAAGATACCGATGTAATGAAAAGAAGGGCCAAATGCACCTCAATGTTCATAACAGCAATGTCCACAATAGCCAAACTGGAAAGAGCTGAGATGCCCTTCAACAGATGAATGGATAAAGAAAACGAGGTCCTTATAGACAACGGAATATTACTCAGACATCAGAAAGAATGAATACCCAACTTTTGCATCAACATGGATGGGACTGGAGGAGATTGTGCTGAGTGAAATAAGTCAAGCAGAGAGTCAATTATCATATGGTTTCACTTGTGGATCATAAGGAATAACATGGAGAACATTAAGAGAAGGAAGGAAAAAGTGAAGCGGGGGATAGATCGGAGGAGGAGACGAACCATGGAAGATTGGGGACTCAGAGAAACAGGCTGAGGGTTTTAGAGGGGAAGGTCTTGGGGGATGGGTGAGCCTGGTGGTAGGCATTAAGGAGGGCACGGGTTGGATGGAGCACTGGGTGTTTTATGTAAACAATGAGTCTTGGAACACTAGATCAAAAACTGATGATGTATTGTATGGTGACTAACATAATAAAAATAATAGATGACTGACCCAATAAATTGCATTTCAATGGTAAAAGAAAAAAAAATGTGGTTCATATATACAATGGACTATTTATCCAGCCCTCAGAAAGGATGAATACCCACCATTTGCATCAACATTGATGGAACTGGAGGTGATTATGCTAAGTCAAATAAGTATTCGAGACTTTTGTAATTTTTTAGAAAGGCTTGAATTGCAATGTACTTCACTCTTACAGCTGCATTTGCTGCATCCCAATGGTTTTGAACAACTGTGTTTTCGTTTTCATTTGTTTCAATGTTTTTTTTTTTAATTCTTCCATTTCCTTGTTGATCCATTCATTCTTTAGTAGGATGCTTTTTAACCTCCAAGAGTTTGAGTTCCCTGCAAATTTCTTCTTGTGATTGAGTTCAAGTTTATCCTCAAAGTGTTGAAGTTTGAAAATATGCAGGGATAATCTCAATCTTTTGGTATCAGTTAAGACCTGGTTTGTGATCCAGTATGTGATCTATTCTGGGGAATGTTCCATGTGCACTCGAGAAGAATGTGTATTCTGATGCTTTAGGTTGGAATGCTCTGTATACATCTGTAAAGTCCTCCTGGTCTGGTGCGTCATTCAACAGGCTTCTCTCCTTGTTGACCTTCTCCTTGTTGCTGATCTGTCTGTTGCTGTGAGTGGGGTGGTGAAGTCCCCTACTGTTATTGTATTGTTATCATACTGTTTATTTCATTTTATTATTAATTGGTTCACATAATTAGCTATTCCCAACTTAGGAGCATAAATATCGATAATTGGTAGATCTTCTTGGATAGATGCTTTCATTACGATATATGGTCCTTCTTCAGCCCTTACTACAGTGTTTAGTTTAAAATCTAATTTGTCTGATATGTGGATTGCTACCTTAGCCTTCTTTTGTGGTCCATTTGTATGATAAATTGTTCTCCACCTTCTCACTTTCAATCTGGAGGTGTCTTTAGGTCTAAAATCAATCTAGACAGCATGTGGATGGGTCTTTCTTTTCTTTATCCAACCTGATACCCTGTTTCTCTTGATTGGAGCATTTAGCCCATTTACATTCAGAGTAACTACTGAAAGATATGAATTTAATGCCATTGTATTGTGAACCTGTAAAGTCCCTGTTTCTGTAGACTGTCTCTGTTTCTTTCTTGTCTGTGTTACTTTTTGGGTCTCTCTTTCTTCGCTTGCAGGTTCCCCTTTAATATTTCTTGAAGGGCTGGTTTGATGATCACGAATTCTTTTAAGTTCTGTTTGGCCTGGAAGCTCTTTATGTCTCCTTCTATTCTCAATGTCACCCTTGCTGGATGAAATATTCTTGGCTGCATGTTTTTCTCTTTAAGTACCCTGAATATATCATTCCTGCACTATCTGGCCTGCCAGTTCTCTGTGGATAGGTCTGCTGCCAGCCTAAAATTTCTACTCCTGTAATTTAGAATCCCTTTTCTCAAGCTGCTTCAGGATTTTCTCTTTATCTCTGAATTTTGAAAGCTTCACTATTGTATGTCAGGATGTTGACCTATTTGAATGCCTGTTACTTTTGTCAGATTAAGGAAGTTCTCAAGTATGATTTGCTCAAATATACCTTCTCTCCCCCCCACCTTTCTTCATACCCGGGGATCCAATAATTCTAGTATTGTTTCACTTTGTGCTATCGTTGATTTCTCAAAGGCTCCCCTCATGGTCCATTTGCTGTTTTTCTCTCTTTTCCTCGTCTTCCTTCCTTTCCATCAATTTGTCTTCTATGTCAGTTACTCTCTCTTCTGTCTCATTTTCCCTAGCTATTAAAGCGTCAGTTTAGACTGCATCTCAGTTAGAGCATTTTTAATTTCAGCCCGATTAGATTTTATGACTCCACTAAGAGATTTTCGAGTTTCCTTTATGCCTTTTTCAAGCCCAACTAATAACTTTATAATCGTTGTCCTAACTTCTACTTCTGATATTTTACTTAAATCCATATGGATTAGATCTGTGGCAGAGAGTATGACCTCTCATTCTTTCCTTTGTTGTGAATTCCTCCTTCTAGCCATTTTGCCCAAGGAAGAATTGCTCAACGAGAGAGCAAACTCAGAAACGACCCAAGTGAAATACACACTAGACAAATCTGGAGATGTCAGAAACCAGAAAAGAAATGAAAAAATAAGAGGAGGGTTGTAGAGAATATAATCTCCCAGGTGGTCAAAACAGGGTGATCCAACTGGTGCCAGGTGTATTTTGGTCTGTTAGTTAGAAGACCCTAAGTCCCAAAATTGTAAAGAGAGAAAAACCTATACATATATTCTCTAATATCTATGTTCGGTCTATCTATCTATGTATTATCTATCTATCTATCTATATGTATACTGTATGTGTGTATATATATATATATATATATATATATATATATATATATATATACACAAAAAATATAAAATAAAATTGAACACAGTGACAGGAAAGGAAAAATGAAGACTACATCTATAAACAGTAAATGTAGAGAATTAAAGTTAAAAAGACTTTAAAACAGAATTGATAGAATAAGAAACTAGTTGAAAAGGGGAAAAAAAAGGAAAATTTTAAACTAAAGAAAGAAAAAAACCATGAAAAAATTTAAAAACCTCATATTTTTTATACTATATTCCCCCAATACTGGAGTTTTGCATTCCTGTGTGCACTGCAAATCTGTTGTTCCTCGGTTTTTCCAGCTGGTCTTCTTGGGGAGGAACCAGCCATGCTAATTCTCAGGTGTCTTTGCCTGGGTGCAGTTGTACCGCCCTTTGCCAGGGAGCCAGGCTCAGTGTAAACCACTTCTGGTTGCTCCATGTGGCTTTTGTTCCCTGAAGGCTTTCCAAACCTCTTTAGAGGATGAAAATAAAAATGGCTGCACCCTAATCTCCAGCCCCAAGGCCGAAAGATCATGGTCCCCTCTCTTCAGTAACTCTCAGGGATAAGAAGTCTTCACTTTTGTGTGAGCCAAACTCTGCAGCCTCCTGTGGTGCACACTGGCACAGTTCCTCCTAGGGAAAGGCAAAGGGTTACCCTGTTTCTCTTCTTTGCAGGGTCCCCACACAGAGAGCAGTCACCCGATTGAGTTGTGGCATGTGGTTTATGGTGAGCCAAGCTGAGAGCTCCCTCCCAGGCCCACTCACTGTAACCAGTGAGTTACAGCTAAGGCACCCCCAGTATTTCTGTTACTCAGGTTATCCTGAGACCATACTGTCCCACCTAATATTCTGCCCCCACTTCACCAAGTGAACACCTTTCAGGCAGGGATGTCTCCCACTGGAGAAGATTTCTAAGGGTTCTGATTTTGTGTACCAGGGCTATATCACTTTCTGATAGCTGGCTTACAGAGGATCCTCCACTCCACCACCCACACACCATTTATCTTCAGATAGATCCCCTCACATTTAGTTCTCCACGCCTCCTAGCTTAGCAAAAGTTAGTCACTTTTCTATTTGTAGAATTTCAGCAATTATTTTTTTACATCTCTGGTTGAATTCATAGATGTTCAGAATGATTTGGTAGTTATCTAGCTAAATTCAAGGGACCAGATGAAATGAGGTCCCCTACACTTTTGCCACCTTGCTTCCCCCACCCCGAAGCGTTTTCTCCAAATCACTAAATCCTACCGCTGAATCTAACAGTGTAGTATATGTTAAGCAACTATAATTTAAATAAAATCATGAAAGAAAAAAATAATTAATTAAATGAATGCATAAAGAAGATGTTGTATATTCTTAGGTATATTATTGTTTTTGGTGCAATTGTAATTGGGACTGATTCCTTAACTTCTCTTTCTTCTGCTTCATTATT
>PISX010037275.1:0-11197 GCA_004024625.1 Mellivora capensis
TGAAAAGAAGGGCCATCTGTACCCCAATGTTTATAGCAGCAATGGCCACGGTTGCCATACTGTGGAAAGAAGATGGTTTTAAATAATGAAAAGTAACCCAATATGTTGGGAAGTGAGAGGTAATTCAGGGTGTGTGGTGGAAAGAATTTACCCTGAAGTAAAAAAGTGAAGTCCATGCATCTAGTCATGGAGACTGATTTGATGGCGATGCAGAAGGGTGCTCTTGGGTCCTCATATATCCTAGAATGCAGCCTTTGGGAAGAAAGGATGAATAATTGAGTTTGAGTTACTATAGGGAGCTATCAGTAGATAAATCCTCAAAGAGGGCCTATGCAAAAGACCTGAGCCCAGGGGACTAATTGTCCAAGAAATGTGAAGTTTAGCATAAGAAATTCTTTAGGCAAAATACAAGCATTAACCCAACCAAGGTTCCTATGGCTGAAAGGTGAACAATAGAAACTTTTGGATCCAAACAGAAGAATACTTCTTATTTCAAAATGACCTGGGAGAAAAACCTCTGTCTAAATAAGTTAGAAATATGAAAGTGCCTATATTTGAACACTTTCTAATTAATAAAAATAATATTTCCATATGGTTAAACTAATCTAATACTCAAAAGAACTGACAATAAATAACTTAAAATTCCCTATCTTGGCTATCTCTAACTTAACTACCTTTAAAATACATTATATACTTTATGGTAAAGAAGTTTCTTACCTTCACCAGCTGATAAGGTATGTTGTTCTAAAATGAGAAAAAGAAAAGTTTCATAGAAGTTCATTCATTTATTCTTCATTCATTTAGCATCTATTTCTTGATCTTCCACTTGATGCCAGGCATTGTGTTGGGGCTATTGCAATAGGCAAAACAGCCATTCATATCATTCATATGGAAGCTGACTCTTAACAAATAAATGAAAAAGGTACCAACATATTTCTATATTATGATAAATGCTATGCAGAAAAGGATAGGATACTATGACAGAGAAAAACAAGAAGTGATGAGTTGAATTATGTATCCTCCCCAAATTCGTATGTTAAAGTCCTTAACCCCCAGAATAATACTGTATTCAGAGAAAGGGCCTTTAAAGAGGTGACTGGTTGGGATGCCTGGGTGACTCAGTCGGTTAAGGTTTTCAGTTCAGATCATGATCCCAGGGTCTTGGGATCTAGTCCCACATCAGGCTCCCTGCTCAGTGGGGAGCCTCCTTCTCCCTCTGCATGCCATTCCTCCATTTATACCTCCCCCCTGAAAAATAAATAAATAAAATCCTAAAAAAATAAATAAAGAGTTAATTGGTTAAAATGAGGTCATTACCGTGGGCCCAGTTCAATATGACTAGTATAGTTATAAGAAGAAAAGATTAGAACACAGGCATGTAGAAAGAAAAGTCCACATAAAGAGGTATAAAAGAGACAGAGGGCTCTACAAGCCTCTACAAGGGAAAGGGGACCCCAAAAAACCCAAACTGCCAACACATTGATCTTACAGTCCGACTTCCAGACCTGTGATTAAATAGATTTCTATTATTTAAACCACACAGTCCGTAGATGGTTCTCTGTTATGCCAGCCCTACCAGACTAATAATGAGGGCAGGGAGGTTGGGAGAGGTGCAAAAGAGACTAGATCAGAATGCTCTGAAGAGAGAAGAATTTTTAGGAATTAGGTAGGAACTGTTAAAACGAAAAGCAACACAGGCAAAGGAAACAATATATGCATGAAGTCAAAACCTGAAGATCCTTATTCCCTCTAAGGAGTGGTTAGAGGGAACTCACCCCTCTCACCCAAGCCAACAGTAAGATCAAAGAATGAGATTTCTATGTGGACATGACTTTAGTTTATAGTTTCACATTATATGTATTCCTCATGGCCAGACTTTCAAGTTAACTGCCTCATTTATTTTTTTCACATCATGTAATGTTAATACTTACAATGCCTAACATTTATTGAGTTGTTATTATACAATGGGCACCATTTTAAGCCCACTAATGGTATTAACATGTTCAATACACAAAAAAATTCTGTAAGGTATTCTTTTACTTATCTCATTGTACAGATGTTTTACGGGTATGAGGCAAAGAAAGGTAAACAAATTTCCCAAAGATGCATGCAAATATAAGAATTAAGATGCGTTTGATGAGTCATTCTGGCTCTAGAATCCATGTTCACACACAACCGCAACTGTTTGGGGATCCTGCATGTTTCTGCTATTTAACCATTCTTTAAGTTTTGTTTTTTGGTTTTTTTTTTCATCTTACCTGAATATTCATCATGCTCTAAAATAAGATTATTATAAAAATATGGAGCACACTTCAGCTCTGATAAGACTTTTGAATTAAGAATAAACTCTTCATTAAATGAACAATTTTTTCATGTTTTTAACCACTGATCATCAGGGTTTTTGTTACCTGCAGCAAATTACTTTCTTAAGAGATTTAACATAAAAGAAAAACATGAACAAAATCCTCTAATATAGCATACAATCCTCTATACTTCCACCAAATTTTCAAACTGTTAGCATTTTGGTGTATATCTTACCAGATTTATCTCATTGACAAAAAATTGCATCATTTTGTAGCTTACATGGTATCTTAATATTTTGTCATGGATATTTTTCTATTATATCTATTTTATGTATATAAAAATTATTAAGTAAATGCCATTGGGATTTTTCTAACACAGGAGTCAGAAAAATTATTCCGTCAAGTGTCAGAAAGTAAATATTTTAGGCTTTGTGGGCCAGATGGCCTCTGTTGCAACTACACAACTCTGCCATTAAGATCCCAAAGAAGCCTTAGATAATGCATAAATAGATGGAAATAACTATGTTCCAACAGAAGTTCATTTAAAAAAAGCAGGTCATAGGCCATATCTGACCAGGGGGCCATAGTTTAGGGACTATTCTTTTAAGCTATTGTTTTGAATGACTGTCTAGAATCTCTTTAAGTGAACATACTAAGATTTATTAAGCCCTTCTCAATATCAAGGAATGTATTTCCTACATGTTTGCTGTAACTCATGAAACTAGAAACACATACATGTTATAAATACCTACTCAATAAAATTCTAGTAGTTTTTAGGATTAGGATTAAAATTTTGACATACATGAAAAAGACACAGACTTAGGGGCACCTGGGGGACTCAGTTAAGTGTCTGCCTTCCACTTAGGTCATAAACCCAGGATCCTGGGATCCAGTCCCCCATTGGGCTTCCCTGCTTGGTGAGGAGTCTCCTCCTTCTCTCTCTGTCCCTCCCCCAACTCCTGCTTATGCATGTGTTCTCTCTACCTCCTTCTCTCTCTCTCAAAAATTAAATAAAATCTGAAAAACAACAACACAAATTTGATGTAGAAGAAGGAAATTGATGGTGCTATGTAAGAAGGAGAATTTGGACAACTTTTTGTTGAGTGGGGTAAATTTGAGTTAGTGGATGAATCAGGAAACCCAAGAAGAGAATGTTGAAATAGTCAATAGCTGGATGGCAGAATCCAAAGAACCATTCTTCACCAAGGTAGAATTTATAGTATAGAAGTACAGAAAAATCTGGATTATAATTCAGGACTGAACGAAAGAGAATTTCAGTTCACATTATTTGGGGGTTTGATTTTAGAGGAACCTCTTCACCAGAAAGATGTCTGGTACTTGGCGATGGAAGAGTGGTCAATTTGGATGATATCTAAGACCCTGTCCAAACTCTGAATTTTTGTAGTAATCTTTGTTTACAGATATTCTTTATTCCAGTTTTTAATAGATTAAATTAAACATGGGCATTTCTTCAGATGGAAATATTAAATCATAAGACAAATAAGAGGGACATTAGAACTATAATATTCCACATTAGAATGCAAAAATGTAAACCATGAAAGCACAAATATTTGCAATCATTAATCAGTGTGTATTATGAAATATTTTCCTCAATTCCACAAAATCTGTAAAAGAAAACTATGAAGAAGAAAAGCACCCTTTTTTGATGTTGTTAAAGATTATTTATTTGTTTGAGAGAGAGAGCACAAGCAGAGGGGAGGACACAGGGAAACACAGACTCCCTGCCGAGCAGGAATCCCTACCCTGGGCTCAATCCTAGGACCCCAAGACCATGACTTGAGTCAAAGGCAGATGCCCAACCAACTGAGCCACCCAGATGCCCCAGCAAAAGCACTCTTTACCATCTAGCAAAACATAATCAAATCCCTCCTGGAAAAATGCATCATCTGCCCCTTAAGAATATTATAGCATTGGTTTTAAGGTTGCCTGTTCTTCTCAGTAGTTGACAGAGAAGATAATACTTCACTTAAGCCAAGTCTCTGTTAGATTATCAAGCACAGGTCTTGTGATCTGTGAACCAGGACACAGTTCCTCCAGGCTCACCAGGGAATGCAGGAGAAAATATTTGGAACCATGATAATAAATGGGAACTATTCACCTCTCAGTAGTTTGAAGCTGCTATTTAGTGACACCTATACAATAATTCAACACATACCATGAAGCACTTGGAAATATAATAGAAAAAAGATCTGGCAAAACTTAGGGTCAAAGCATTCACCTGTGACTCTTCTGATACTTGCAGCTACTAATTTTCAAATGCATTTTTATCAGGAAGAACATAGAGATTTATTATTTTGGGATATATTCAAGGCAGAAACAACATTTTTGCAATGGAAAGTTACTTTTCATTTCCCTAGAACTTTTAGATCATAGGTGGTCTGAAAATAGCTGAATATTAGGCTTGATTTCTGGGCAGAGTCAAGAAAGAAACAATGCTAATGCTGGTTATTCAAATACCATAAACAGAAAGATGCAGCAAAAATATGGGTATGGTTCCTAGCTTGAGTAATGGTAACCTAGCACATTTTTGAGAGTTGAGGCCATCTGTTTTTCTTTTTTCCTCTAGTAATAGCAGCACTCAATTATACCACTACTGTTACTACTGATATTATTACTACTATTATTATTTGTCATTTATGGAAAACTTACGATGTGCTCTTCTTGAGTAAATTCACTCAAAAAAATATGTATCTAATCCCTGCTACATGGAAGAGACAGTGTTAAGTTCCGAGGACACCTTAGCATGGTTTTGCTTTTTCCATGCTAAGCTCTATTAATAAGTAACCCGTTCCATATGCCCACATTTGAAGTCTTAAAAGATGTAACCGTAGGAGATTATCCAGTATTTCCACTTCATTAGTATTTATTTATTTATTTTTGAAGATTTTTTTTAAAGTTTATTTATTTGAGAGCAAACCTTTGTATGTGCACATGAGCAAATGGGAAGGGAGAGATGGGCGGGAGAGGGACAAGACGACTCTTTGAGAGACCGTCAGATCATAACCTGAACCTGATCCTAAATCAAGAGTTGGACTTAACTGACTGAGCCACCCAGGCACCCCTATTTCCATTTAAAGGTATGATAGAGGACTGATTATATATTGAAATATTTGTATGTCGCTTATGTAGCATACTTATGGCATGGCAAGAAATGCCAAATGATTAGGAAAACCTGGAAGACCCTTGCAAGGCTACATGAGAGGAACAGGAGTATCATCTTCCTTCCACTAAATCCTGAACAAAATCTGTAAGGCACAGCTTTTACTAATTGAATGTGTGTTGAGCACCTATTGTGCCAACTACAGTACTATGGACTTTCTTAATGAAAATTTTTATTCTAAGAAAGTTGTAGATGGGGCACCTGGATGGCTCAGTGGGTTAAAGCCTCTGCCTTCAGCTCAAGTCAAGATCCCAGGGTCCTGGAATCGAGTCCCACATTGGGCTCCCTGCTCAGCGGGGAGCCTGCTTCCCCCTCTCTCTCTCTCTGCCTGCCTCTCTGCCTACTTATGATCTCTCTCTCTGTCAAATAAATAAATAAAATCTAAAAAAAAATTTAGAAAATTGTAGAAAATGTATCATATGGTATTATACAAAATGGCACAGAGATATCCTCACTGTTCTTTACCCAGTTTACTTCAACAGTGACATCCTGCAAAACAATAGTGAAATATCACAACCAGGATGTTGACATTAGAAGAGTAAAGATATAGAACATTTCTGTTACTACGATGACCGCTCATATATGCTTTTTGTAGTCACAATCTTTTTTGCACTGCCTGTCACTCCTTAAGACCTGATAAACACTGTGTATTAAATATCTATAATTTTGTCATTTCAAGAATGTTAACAAATAGAATTATGTACTGTATAAGCTTTGGGGGATCGGCTTTTTTCACTGAGCATAATTCTCTAGGGCTTCATCTAGATTGTTTTGTGAACCAGTAGACCATCTATTTTTGGCTGATGAGTAATGATCATAATATGGAAATACCATTGTTTATTTAACCACTTACCTGTTGAAGAAAGTCTGGTTGTTTCTAATTTTGAGCAATTACAGGTAAAGATGTCATAAATAGTTTTTGCATAAACATAAGTTTTCATTTCTCTGGGACAAGTGCCTGGGAGGGCTGCTGCTGAGTACTGTGGTACGAGCAGATTTAGATTTCGAAGAAACTGTCAAATTATTTTTAGAGTCACTGTACCATTTTACATTTCCACCCACAGTGGAAGAATGATGCAGTTTCCCACGTACTCTCTAGTATTTAGTACTGGTGCTATTTTTTTTTTTTTTTTTTACCCATTCTGGCATGTATGTGCTAATATCTCAATGGAATTTTAATTTCCATTTTCCTTATGATGAATGATGATTAATTTCCTTTCATGGGTTTATTTGCTATCTGTATATCCTCTTCATATAATGTGTTTTCATGCCCTTTTCCATTTGCTAATTTTATTTTTTGATTTTTTTATTGTTGAGTTCTGGGAGTTCTTATATATCTTGGATACTATTCCTTTGTTGTGACTTGCAAATATTTTCTTCAAGTCTGTAGCTTGTCTGTTCATCCACTCAGCAGGTTCTTTCACAGTGCTAAAGTCTGTAATTTTGAAGAAGTCTGCTTTATCAATTCTTTCTATGGATGTTTTTGGTATTAAATCTAAGAATTCTTTGTCTAGACCTTATCTTAAAGATTTTTTCTTTTTTTTTGATAAGAGTTTTATAATTTTACATTTAATGTGAAGTCTGAGATTCATTTTGAGTTACTTTGTAGAAAATGTGAGATTTATTTGCGGTTCTTTTTTTTTTTTTTTTTTCCTGAAAATGTACTAGCACTATTTATTGAAAATTCTCTTTCCTCTGTAAAAATTATTTTGTGTTTTGGCAAAAGTCTATAGGGCATATCTGTGTGGACCTGTTTCTGGGTTTTCTATTCTGTTCCATTGATCTAAGTGTCTGATTTTTTGTCAATACAACACAACCTTGGTTATTGTAGCTATATAATGCAACTTGAAAGTGCATAGACAATAGAACAATGCATAGAACAATTCCTACCACTTTATTGTTCTTTTCCAAAATTGTTTAGCTATTCTAATTCTTTGCCTTTAAATATAAATTGTAGAATAATTTTTGTCTCTGTCTACAAAAATCTTGCTGTGGTTTTATGTTATGAAATTACATTACACCTGTATATCACATTGGAGAAAATTAATACCTTTACTATATAGGTCTCTTAATCCATAAACCCATAAATGCTGTACATGTCTCTCCATTTTTATAGAATTTCTTTGATTTTTTTTTAATCAGTGTTTTGGAGTTTTTAGCATACAGGACCTACCAATGTTTTGCTATATTTACACTTATGTATTTAATTTTTAAAGTGATTGGAGATGGTATACATTTCATCTTTTCCATATGTTAATTGAGATATATGTATATACATATGTATATATATACATATATAATATGTATAATATATATGTATATATAAGCAATATAATATATAATTGAGATATATGTATATATATCTGTGTGTATATACATATGTATATATATACATATATCTCAATTATATATTATATTGCTAAATAGCAATACCATTGACTTTTGTATATTTATCTTTTATCCCATGACCTTGTTAAACTTACTTATGAGTTCTATGAGTTTCTGATGGATTTTCTAAGATTTTTTATGGAAATGATCATGTCATCTGCAAATAGAGCTTTATAGTTTTCATTCTGAATTTGTATTCTTTTTAATTTCCTTTTCTTTTCTTATTGCATTTGCTAGAGCTTCTAGCCTTATGCTAAGTAAGAGCATTGAGAGTGAACTCCTTGCTTTGTTTCTAATCTTAGAGGGAAGAATTCAGTCTTTCACCATAGAGTATCATATTAGCTGTAGGGACTTTGTAAATTTCCTTATCAAGTTAGGTAAGTTTTCTGTATTCCCATTTTTTTTTTTCAGGCTTTTATAATGATTGGGTACGGTACTTTATAAAATGCTTTTCAGCACCAGTTGATATGACCATGTGCTTTTTCTTATTTATCTTGTTAATATGATGGATTGGTTTTTCATTGGCTTTATATTGGTTTTATATCAGTTGGTTTTTCAATATTGAAGGAGCCATGTGTTTCTGGAATAAATTCACTTAGTTATGGTGCATATATATTTTTTATGTTCTTTTTATTTATTCATTAATTCTATGTACCAAAAGTTTAAGGATTTTGTGTATATATTCATGGATATATTAATATTTATTCATATTCAAATTGGTCAGTAGTTCTTTTTGTACTATTTTTGGCTGCTTGTGTATGCTTGCTAACAGGGTAATACCAACTCATAAAATGAATTGGAAGTGTTCTCTTCCCTTTTCTCTGCCAAATTGGTATCATTCTTCCTTAAACACTTGTTAGAATTCAAACCACCTGGTCACTAGATTTCTTTTATAGGAGTTATTTAGCTACAAATTCAATTCTTTTAATAAAGTTATTAAAATCATTTATTTCATATTGTATGAGTTGTGATAGTTTGTATTTTTCAAGGAATTGGTATATTTCATCTGTCAAATTTGTATATATAATGTTGGTCATAGTATTTTCTTATCTTTTTGATATCTGCAGGGTACATGGTTTTATCCCCTGGTTTATTTCTAATATTGTTCATTTTTGCCTTGTCTTCCTTTTTTGTCTATCTTGCTACAAGTTAGTCAATTTTATTAACCTCTTCAAAGAACAAGGTTTTCATTCTCTTGATTTTTTCCTATTTTTTTAATTTTTTTAATATCAATTATTTCTGCTCCTTAGTAGGTTTTTTTTTCCCTCCTCCTCCTCCTTCTTCTTTTTCTTCTTCTTCTTCTTCTTCTTCTTCTTCTTCTTCTTCTTCTTCTTCTTCTTCATCCTCTTCCTCTTCCTCTTCTTCTGTTTTGGGTTTATTTTGTTCTTTTTCTTGGCTTTTGAGGTCAGAGATTAAATTACTGATTTGAAACTTCTCCACTTTTCTAATGTGTGCATTTAACGCTTTGCATTTTCCTCTTAGTACTGCTTTAACTGTGCTTCAAAGATCCTATTATATTGCTTTTCTTTTTCATTCAATTCAAGATATATTTTTATTTCTCTTCAGACTTCTTCACTGATCCATGAAATCCTAGAAATTGTGCTGCTTGGTTTCTAAAATTTGTAAGTATGTGGACATTGTCCAGTCATCTTTCTGTCACTGAATTCTTGTTTCATGAATCCACAAATGTAATTTTTGCTAAATTTGGAGAATTTTCAGCCATCATTTTTTTTTTCAAATACATTTCAGCTCACCTCTTTTTCCTCTATTTCTGGGACTTTGATGACACAAAAGTTAAACTTTCTTACATAGTTTCACACCATTATTCATTTTGTTTTGTTTTCAGTCTATTTTCTTTCTGTTGTTCAGGTTGGATAATTTCTTTTATTCTATTTTCACTTTAAATGATTTATTCCTTTGTTCTCTCCATCTTGATGTTGAGCCTATTTATTATATTTCTTTTTAACTTTGGCTTTTATATTTTGATAGCTAAAGTTTGGTTAAAATTCCATATGGTTCTTCCTACTATCTTCTATTTCTTTTCTGAGACTTTCTATTTTTTTCATTTATTTCAAGCATACTCATAATTGTTCACTGAGACATTTTTATAATGGCTACTTTAAAAGTCATTGTCAGATAATCCTACTATCTGTGTCTTCTTACTGTCCACATCTGTTGATTGTTTTTTCTTATTAAGTTAGAGATCTTCCTAGATGTTATTTAGAACTTTGGTTTAACAGGCCTCCTCTAATGTGGATCCTATGGAAAACAGATGGAAGACACACTACTTCCTTACTGCCAGCTGGACATGGAATTACAAGTTGTCTTTAAAACTGCCATTGAAATCAGTGGGGAGGGCTGCTCATTACTTCTTGGGCTCAGATGGGAGTGTGACTCTCCACTGTCTCTGTTGTACTATCCTGTATGTTTATGATTGTTCATTATGTAGCCACAATGACATGACTAGAGGGTGGCTTCATTATTGTTGGGTGGTAGTGAAGTTCTAACTCTCCACTAGGCCTCTTGATACCAATTTATAAGAAGGAGAGAGGCATGACATTACTACTGAATGACATGTAATAGTCCAGGCAGACTTCCTACATGGTCTCCAAAAACATCATGAGTATCCTCAGTACTGCCCTGTGAAGGTAAATATCCTAACTGCCACTTTCTAACACCATCCCAGTAGGAGGCTTGGTATGCCTCACTGTAACCTGACAATGGTAGAAATCTAGATTTTCCATTCAGTTTCTACTAATGAGTGTGGTGTGGCTATAGTTTTCTCTGTGGGTTTTGTCTGGAACAGAGCAGTTATTGTCTAAAGTTGTCTCCCTTCCTGTGCTGCTTCTTTCCTGTTTCTTCAGTTAGAGAAAGTTAGTTTTCCTTGAGTCCCCCCCCCCCTTTTTTTAATCTGTACCTCTTGGTACAGATCTTTCTGGGTTAGTTGCTTCTCTAGCACCTAGCCTGGGTTATATGAGGCAAAAAGAAAATCCAAAGAAACACTTTCATATCATTATTTCCATCCCAAGATCCCCAGATGGTCACATTTCTTCCTTCTACCTTTCAGTATCATATTATATGTATTTTTTATTTTTTATTTTTTTTAATTTTTATTTTTTCTACTTTTTTTTTTAAATTTATTTCTTTTCAGCGTAACAGAGCTCATAGTTTTACACCACACCCAGTGCTCCATGCAATGCGTGCCCTCCACAATACCCACCACCTGGCTCCCCCAACCTCCCACCCCCCGCCCCTTCAAAACCCTCAGGTTGTTTTTCAGAGTCCATAGTCTCTCATGGTTCATCTCCCCCCCAATTTCCCTCAA
>PISX010037276.1:0-11187 GCA_004024625.1 Mellivora capensis
CCTATGACCCAGCAATTGCACTACTGGGTATTTACCCTAAAGATACAAACGTAGTGATCCGAAGGGGCACATGCACCCGAATGTTTATAGCAGCAATGTCTACAATAGCCAAACTATGGAAAGAGCCTAGATGTCCATCAACAGATGAATGGATAAAGAAGATGTGGTACATATACACGATGGAATACTACGCAGCCATCAAAAGAAATGAAATCTTGCCATTCGCGACGACGTGGATGGAACTAGAGGGTATCATGCTTAGTGACATAAGTCAATCAGAGAAAGACAACTATCATATGATATCCCTGATGTGAGGAAGTGGAGATGCAACATGGGGGACTAGGGGGGTAGAAAAAGAAGAAAAGAAAAATGCCTCTTAAATGCTTGTGGTTTAAAGTAGAGTATAAAGCCATTTCTGTCTGTCTTCTTTAGTCAATATAATAGTTCTGACAGTCAAATATTGTGTTGAATATATTGGTCATTTGTTTCTTAGCACTGCGGAGAAATATTTCATTACACAGGCTATAATACAATTTGTATATCCTTTATCAATTAAAGGGCATTTGAGTTGTTTCTAGCTTTATGAACAAAGCTCCTATGAACATGTAAGTATGAGTCTTTGGGTAGATAAATGTTTTTATTGCTCTTGAACACACAGCTAAGTATAGAATTGCTGGCTGATACGGCAAGTACATGCTTAACTTTATAGGAACTTGCCAAACTATTCTGCAAAATGGCTGTGCTAGTTTGCATTCTCGCTGGCAACAAATGAATGTTAAATTTGCTCCACATCCTTGTCAATGCCTAGAATTATCAGTCTTTTAAATTTCGGCCATACTAGTGGGTGTGTAGTAGTACCTCATTGTGGATTTATTTTGCATTTCCTCAGTGATTAATGATGTTGAGCAGTATTTCAATATGTGCTTACCTGTGTATCCTCCTCGGTAAAGTGTCTCTTTAATTGATTTGCACATTTTTAATAGGATTATACATCTTATTGAATTATAAGAGTTCTTCATATCTTCTAAATAACAGTCCTCTATCAGATAATTGTTTTTGCAAATATTCAGTCTTTAGCCCGCTTTTCCATTTTCTTAAGGATTTTTTTAAACAAATGTTTTAAATTTTGATGCAGTTTAATTTATCATGTCTTTCTCTTATATCTCTTGTTTCTGTGTCTTAAAAGATCTGATTAATCCAAGGTCATAAAGATTTTTGCCTGTTTTCTAGAAATTTTATGGTTTCAGTTGTTGTACTTAGATCTATGAGCAATCTTGAATTAATTTTTGTATATACTGTGGGACAAAGGTCAAGTGTTCTCATTTTTTTTTTAATGAGGTTATTCAATGGTCCCAGTACCATGTGTTGAAAAGACGATAATTTCCCCCACTAAATTATTCTGGTGCATTTGTCAAAAATCAGTTGTTCATGTCTGTGCAGGTCGATATTGGAACTCTCTTTTCTGTTTCATTAAACTGGATTTCTATCCATATGCCTCAACCAGACTGTTGTGATTAGTGTAGCTTTGCAGCAGTGAAAGTTCTCCAAATTTGTTCTTTTTAGAAAATATTAATTTCTACAAAATATCTTGCCGAGATTTTCAGTGAGATTGTCCTTAGTCTGCAGATTTAGAGGAAATTGAAATTTTAACAACATTGCATATTCTGACCCATGAACATGGTCTATAGCTTCATCATTTAGGTAGTCCTTATATTCTCTCAGAAATATTTTGCTGAAGTTGTCAACATTATCTTTGTAAGGTTATCCTTAAGTATTTCATGTTTTCGATGCTAACATAAATATTTTTTATCTGAATTTTCAATTCCGTCTTGTTGCCAGTATACCGAATAGAACTGATTTCTGTACATCAACCTATGCCCTGTAACCCTGTTTGACTCACTTACTAGCAGTTCTAGTAGCATCTTTGGTAGATTCCTTAGGTCTTTCTAACATAGATGACCATCTCATCTGTGAATAAAGAGTTTTACTTCTTCCTTTTCAATCTTTTGTGCTTTTCATTTCTTATTTTTGCCTCATTGACCTAGTTATAAGCCCCAGGACAAGGCTGAAGAAAGTGGTGAAAGTGGAAACACTAACATTGTTCTTATACTAGATAGAAAGCATTTGGTCTCTCATTGTTAAGTACGATATTAGCTGTAGATTTCACTTAGATGTTATCTATCACATTGAGGAAATTCTCTTATATTTCAAGTTTCCTGAGTTTTTTTTGGTCTCCAACTACTGAGATGAGCATATGAACCTATGATTTTTCTCCATGCTTCTATCAGTATAGAAAATTTCACAGGTTGAATTTCAAACATTAACTCAAACAGGCATTCCAAAAATAAATGTCATTTAGCCATAATGTATTATCCTTTTCATATATTCCTGACTTCAATCTGTTAAATTTTTGCTAAGGACTTCTATATCTACATTCACGAGCAATACTGGTATGTAATGACTTTTGTTTTAATGTCTATTTCTGACTTTATTATGATGGTAATGCTGGTCTCATAAATGTAGCTGAGATGTGTCCTCTCTTCTATGTTCCGGAAAAGTTTATATAGAAGTCACGTTATTTCTCCCTCTAATGTGTGGTAAGATTCACCAGTCAAACAAATAGATACTGGAATTTTCTTTGCTGGAAAACTTAAACTCTAAATTCATTTTCATGTGTACATTTACACACACACACACACACACACTCAACTTTTTCTTGAATGAGCCTTGGTACTCCATCATAGTATTGTTTTCTAAGAAATTTATCATTTATTCTAAGTTGTATTTATCAGCATAAACTTCTTCATAATATTGGCCAATCCTTATACTATCTGTTAGGTCTAGAATGATGTCCTCTCTTTTATTCTAACTTATATAATAAATTATCCCAAAATTTATAGACATTTTATCTTCCATATCTTCTCTGAGTCAAGAATTCAGGAGATCCTTGGCGAGGCAGTTCTAGCTTGGTGCTTCTCACTAAGTTAAATCAAATGTTGACAGGGTTGCAAGTATCTCAAGGTCTTACTGAGGCTGGAAGATCTCGCACCAAGGTGCCGCCCTCACAGACATGGTTAGTTGGCACTGGCTATTGGCAGGCCTAAGTTCTTCCTTGTGTAACCTCTCCAGAAAGCTGTCTGAATGTCTTCTCAACATGGCAGCTGGATTTCTCCAGAGCTGACGATCCAGAAGACCAAGGTAGAATCCCCACATGCCTTTTAGAGCCTAGCCTCAGAAGTCACACATCACTACTTCCTTCATACTCTAATCAACAAGGCTAGTCAGGAGTAAACGTGGTGGAAAACTGAACAAGAGAAGCAATGCCCAGAAGAGAGGATCATCAGAGGATCATTTGCTTGGAGGATTCTATATGGAAAACATGGTAAAGTAACAGAAACTGACTTGGTGTTCAGACAACATAAGTACCATACTATAAGAAGAATTCATTCACCGAAAGAGTGATTTTTGAACTGAGACTTGATAAGAGGGAATCAGCCACGTAAAGATCATATGATTTTTTTTTTTTGGACGAGGGTGCAAGACAGAGAATGGTACAAATAAAGGATAATAATTTGAACATATTACATTTGATGTGCCAAATGAAATTTAATTGAATAGATCTCAAGTAGGAAGCTGAATAACTCTCAAGCTTAGACAAGAGAGGATGGAGCTTTAAGTAACAAAAGGAAATTGAGAATGGGCCAGAACAGCTGAAAAAAAAAAAGAAAGAAAAGGAAAAAAGGCCATAGCTTTAAAATAAATTGGTAATCTGGAATATTAAATTGAGAAAACTCAAGAATACATTAACAAAAATGTAAACAGACAGAGATCCTGAGAGAAAAGAACATGCCAGAGGATATGGCCAAGGTATCTAATTCCCCATTTAATACTGGTTTGAGAAAAGAAGATCAACACAATGAATAATAAAGAAAGAAAACAACAAAATAATAGAAAATTTCCAAAATTCAACTTCAGATTGAGTTCCAAGCAAAACAAACAAACAAACAAGCAAATACAGATCTACTTATAGCCTGATAAAAATTTCAAAAACCAAAAAGGGCAAAAAAGTCCAAAGCAGAAAACCATAAAGGACTACAAATCAGATTAATACTAACACTCTCTTTACCAATTGTAGCTATTAAAAGACAATGGAAAATATCTTCGTAATACTAAAAGAAAAGGATTTTGAATTCAAATACTATACCTACTTTTATTTCAGGGCCAAATAACACATTTTTAGACATGTAAGCTCCCTGGCAGCTATGTATGACCCAGAGGAAATCAAGAAGGCTAGAAATAAATTAAGTCAGGTTCCATTAGAACCTTTATGCCTTGAAAAGTGACACAGATTGAATGACATAAAATTACATTTCATATCCTATCAATTCAGTCATACTTGATTCTAGACTGAGTAATACTTTCATAACCATAACATTATAAATACGATTTGTTGGCTTTAATTTTTGAATGAACGTATAGAAAAACTGCCTAAGACAACTGTAGCTATTTAATAGAAAGTAAATGTCATAAGCTCTTGCAAAAGTTTTTAACTGAACAAAAAAACTGATAGGTGAAAGTTTTATAATAAGCAATCATTCAATTTTTACCTAAAACTGAAAAATCAAAGAATAAAGAAAAGACTTATATTGGTGCTTCCAAAAGAGCTAAAAAGAGAAACCTGCAACAACAGTTTCCTCTGCAGATTATCAGATCCTGTGCCTTTGTTAGAAATGGCTATAAAATTGACTCAGTTTTCTAACAATCTACATGAACACCTAAGAAGGAATCAGACTTTTCAGAAGAAAATAATAATCACTAAAATTTCACTGAATTTCAACTTTTTCTAGGCATTCATTACATGTTTTCACTCATTTAATATTCATCTCAAATGTACGGGGGAGGTACTATTATGATGCCCATTTTATATGTGAAGAAACTACAGCACAGGGAGATTTTAACACTTCCATAAACACAGCTTCCATTTCACAAGTCAGAATCTGAACCTATGAGGTCCGCCTTCATGGGAGAAAAGGTAGTTACCAGAGAAAGACAATTATTCCTAGTACTAAGTGCATAAAGAAATATCAGTGAATACATTAAATAATATTTATAATTTGTAACAGAATCAGCTCCATGATTGTACCTATCCCGTGGCTATCCTTTAATTCAAACACATTTTTCCCCTTGTCCACAGAGATAAAACATGAGAGACTGAGTCAAATTTCTACATTTGGGACATCTCTGACAAGACAACATCACAGAAAGCTAAATTACATACCCAAAATTAATTGGAAGGTAGTTTGTGCAAATTTTAATTAGTCTCCTAATATCTAGAGATTCCTGCTTTCTTTCCAGAGGTATATGACCAGTATTTTTATCATTTTGAACTAATTATTATTTTTCTAATAACTTTATAATTTCAAGTTTAAAAGTATTTTCCCATAACTTTACATGGACCAACAGACATCAGGGTCTTTTAAGGATCTCCAAGAAAAGCATCCCTTAGTATGTTCTGATTAAAAATGAATTATAAGTAGCTAAACCTGCGGATTCAAATGAACTGAATCTAAACTATTTAAATTATGTTTTATATGTTGTATGATCTGACAATAAGAGTAGAACTTTTTTCTAACTTTTTAACTATATTACATTTGGCAAGTTACCTTCTATCAAGCATCAAAAAGATTACAGGTTTTCTTTTCTTTTTTTTTTTTAAAGATTTTATTTATTTATTTGACAGAGAGAGATCACAAGTAGGCAGAGAGACAGGAGGAAGCAGACTCCCCGCTGAGCAGAGAGCCCGATGCAGGGCTTGATTCTCGGACCCTGAGACCATGACCCGAGCCGAAGGCCGAGGTTTAACCCACTGAGCCACCCAGGTGCCCCAAGATTACAGGTTTTCAAGTAATTTATAACATTTTCTTTTTAGGTTTTCACCAGGAAATAATAAAATATACAATAAATACACTCCAATAAAAATTTTTAAAAGAAGAAACATACAATAGAAACATACTAAGTAGTATGAATCTAAAGTCAAAAGGAGAGCCGTAAATGTGTTATGCACTACATATTAGAGAGCATGAGTTAATCCAGAAACTGACTGGACTGACAAAGTATGCAGAATTGCGTAGAGCATGGTACTGAACCTTGCTCAAAGCTGCGAGATATACTAACCAGGAAAAAAAAGTGTTTTACAAATAGGGGTCCATAAGCTGTTTCAAGGCTAGACAGACTAACCTGTCAAGGTTGTTTCGTAATAATCACTGGATTTATTTCTTCTACCTAGATTTTGTGGATCCAGGGGTTTTCAATGATTTCAATGAGAAATCCCTACCACACATAGACTTTGGACTTCTTGGACCAAGATGCTCCTCCATGCACATGCCCATGGTGGTTTAGCATCTGGAGACTGGCAAGTCCCGTGAGGCCCAGAAGAAGGATGATAAAGAAGACTGTGTCTTGAGTTCACCATGCCCACCCTGTTAATGCTTATCTTTCCCCTGCTGTTGCTCTGCTGCATTATTTCTGACTATGAACTACTTAAGGAGTCTTTTCCTAATCAATTATGTTAAGTAATTACATGATATTAGCATAGTACTTATCCTGAGTACTTAGTTTTTAAATGACATCAGTAAAATGAAGGAAATAGTCATTGTTTACTGACACTTTGAGTCAGGCCTAGACTTCCAATTCCCCAGGACCTCACCTGGTTTGAGCTGAACTACTTCTTAACTCATATAAATGATGCAGAGTTGAAAAACACATAAGCCTTAAAAATCATCACATTAAAATACCTGTAATTTCTCCAGTGTGTTAAAAATGTCATAGTAATGGAGTCTTTGTTAGTAGTATTAGTTCATAAACTCAGGTATTATAATTTAAAGTTTAATAAAATAAAGCAGACTGAGGTCAGATAGGAAATGATTCTCTATAAGGGCAGACGAAGTCACAGAACTTCGCTGTGTGATTTTGATGCATATCCAAATCCTGGTACCAATTTCATATACATTTCCAGGAAATGAGTAAAAATCTTGACCTCTAATACTTCAGAAATAATCACCTACCAAATCTGTTTCATTTTTCTCATCACTTCTAGCTTCCTATCTTTCCCGCATTTGTATCTTTAAAGCCATTGCTTCCACACATTCTTCCCAGATATGTGCTTAGTAGTTAGGAAAAATATCAAACTAAATTTACTAATTTTTCAGATATCCCTTTTTGAAAATAAATTTCAGTAACCACTAAATGTGATAGCTAAGTCAACCAATCAATAAGAAATATAAAACCATGCATATTTTAAATTCTCAGGTTTAAAAAGTTCATTAAAAACACAGGTCTAGGGGCACTTGGGTGGCTCAGTGGGTTGAAGCCTCTGCCTTCAGCTCGGGTCGTGATCCCAGAGTCCTGGGATCAAGCCCCGCATCGGGCTCTCTGCTTGACGGGAGGCCTGCTTCCCCCTCTCTCTCTACTTGCCTCTCTGCTTACTTGTGATCTCTGTCAAATAAATAAATAAAATCTTAAAACAAAACAAAACAAAAAAAACACAGGTCTAGTTTTTGGATCCTGTTATTGTATTAATGCTTTATGAAGAACTACCACCTAAAATATATTCACAGAACTCCAATATTACTTTTGGTAAGTTAAAAGTGAGAAAAGACTTACTCCTTATATTCAATTAACTAAGACCCTGGGCTAAACAATTTGGGGGTATAAGGAGGGATAAAGGTCCCATTTTAATATCAAGATTTGTGCAAAGTGAATGAGGAAATAAATGTATGCCTTTAAAAGATGAAAGTAATATTCTGTAACCTCAAGGTTAAAAAAGTAGTATGAATGATGAATGCTACCAGGAAGAGAGACCACTAGGGGATATGGAGGTCAAGGAGGATTTCTTGGAGGGTAAAGGAGTTGAAATATGTTCCTCAAGATAAGTAGGTTCTAAACAGAAGACAGTATCTTAAACAGAAGAAATGACAGAGAGAAAGGCACAATAATAAAATAACTCAAGTCACATTTGAAAGAATATGGCTATACCAGTGTGACTGTACCAAAGCATGAATACAGGGAGAGGTAAGTGGTAAGACTGGGTGACAAAAGATTTTAATACCAGGATCAAGAGCTTCGATGCTGTACAGAATGGGGGGGTCACTGAAGGTGTCTGAAGAGGAGAGGCACGTGATGGATGTGGAATTATCACTTCCACCCAAAGGTCCCAGATCTTCCAGGACTTGAGTTACACAGAATGAGTTCATTCCTTTTGCCACAATAGCCCTTCCTAGATTTGAAAACTGCTATTATTTTCCTCCAGTCGGAGGAAGTATATGAAGGACAGACTGAAAAAGGGAGAGACTGAAATCCAGAGATAGCTGAGATGCCATTTGTAATTTGCAGGAGGCTTGAAATAAAAGGATGGCTATGATTTCATGGAACTAAAAACTTCCTTGAACTGAAAAATGTTCTTATAAAAAAAGAAAGAAAAAAGAAAAATGTTCTTACAACTTGAATGCATATCTTACTTATTTCGCTTTAAAATTCACTTCAAATCTTAACGGGCAGCTTTACAACCAAGTTCTCTACTGACAGAGGAAAGTGCTGTCTCAAGAAAGGACAGTAATCTGCAGAAAGACAGTCCCGTTTCCTGAGCGAACCCACCCACGCAGCTCTGAGAGAGCCACCATCAGATGGTTCTTCCTGTGCTCTTTCCAATTATTTCACATACTTTTTTCAGGACTATGGGTAGTCTTGAAGCATCAACATAGCACCCATAAAAGTCACTGATGTTGTATTCCTTAAACACTTCCTTCAGCATGAAAGGGTATTTTCCAACTGAAAATATCTAAATTCTAAAACATAAACCCATGTTTGTGCAACATAAAACCCACTGCAATAAAATCTCGGTGTTACCCTCTTTACAGCAATATTGATTCATTGATATTTCAGAGTATTTGGCTGTGACACTCTGATGATAACTGCCCATACTAAACAATGTCACCTATGTGTTCCTTTGTAGGATTGCTGGGAAAATATTAAGACATAAGCAAAACAATATTTAAAAATGAATACCCTATGACCAAATAAAATGAATTTCAAACCTTGATCTTAGTTGGCTCAGGACTATTTTATCTGTTTTCTAAGCTACAATTTTCAGAACCCCCAGGACAGGATATATATTTCAAGGTTTAAAAGAACGTACCCTCTGTCCTATTAAGTTGGGAGAGTTACAATTTACCGAAGATTAGTCCTATAAAGTCTATAAAGAAATTTTTTAAATGCATGTATTAACCTCAAACAATTTAGCCAGTTTATCTCAAAACATGTAGCACTGGATATAGGTATAATCATTTCAATTTCAATTTACTGTATTACTAGTTTTATTAAAAGGATTTAGAGTCTAAATTCATGTTTGTTGAGGACTTAAGTAGAAATTTTATGCAGTTAGGCACACTAACATAGCTCAGTAATTAACCATATTAAGTCACACTGTACACTTCATATCTATGTGTCGTCCTAAAACACCGTAATTTTTGGTCTTATATTACATTTGCATAAACTGATTATAATAAAGAAGGAAACATTAAAAATTAATGCAAGTGTTAAGTATTTAGATAAAATCTTCATTGGAATTACATGCAATGATAGGTATAATCTAGAAAACTAAAATTTAACAAAATGTTAGATAATAAAATTATACATATCTGAAGACACATATTTACCTGACATTGCCCTTGGTGTTTCTGAGAACAGTTGCAGCAAAATTCTGTGTGACACCCACCAAGCTGATTCCATCCACTTCCACAATCTGATCATTGACTTGTATTCTTTGGAAAGATGAGAAAAATTAACCACAATTAACTTTTCTGGTAGTACATTTCCATTTTCAATACATGAGTTGGCAAAATACTTGATTTTTATGATACTTTTACTGACCTGAAATTTGTCTTTTATCCACAAGCTCCCAATCTTAGTCAAATACTTAATGTTTTTAAAAGATTATTTTGAAAAACAGATTGTTTCGAAAAGCAATACTAAATGGAGAGATTCAGGTTACCCAACACATTCATATTCCTATCACAACAAACTGACAACTGCCAACGTATGACAATGTATGACATACTTACATTCTTTCTTGTCCTTAATGATTACATAAAACCTAAAAGATCCAGCTGAAATATGCTGTGGGCTTCCTCCCTAGTCCTGCTTCCCACCTCTCCTCTTTAGGGAAAAACTTCAGGAATTGCAGAGAATCCTTCCTATTCAAGTTGTACGCTTAACACTGATAATGCTCATAACTGTATGTATGTGTATATGTGCACACACATGTATATAAATGTGTATGTTTATGTTTAAGAGCATATACAGTACTAGTGTTCAATGTATAATATTTTTAAATTTATACACATGTCTTATGCATACCATTTTTTAAAATTTTTATTTTATTTTTTTTCAGTGTTCCAGAATTCATTGTTTATGCAACACACCCGGTGCTCCATGCAATACGTGCCCTCCATAATACCCACCACCAGGCTCACTGAACACCTCACCCTCTTCCCCTCCAAAACCCTCAGTTAATTTCTCAGAGTCCACAGTCTATCATGGATTGTCTCCCCCTCAAATTACCCCCAATTCACTTCTCCTCTCCATCTCCCAATGTCCTCCGTGTTATTCCTTATTCTCCACAAGTAAGTGAAACCAAATGATAACTGACTCTCTCTGCTTGACTTATTTCACTCAGCATAATCTCCTCCAGTCCTGTCCATGTTGATACAAAAGTTGGGTATTCATCCTTTCTGATGGAGGCATAATACTCCATCGTATATATGGACCATATCTTCTTTATCCATTTGTCCATTGAAGGGCATCTTGGTTCTTTCCACAGTTGGGCGGCTGTGGCCATTGCTGCTATGAACATTGGGGTACAGGTGGCCTTTCTTTTCACTACATCTGTACCTTTGGGGTAAATACCCAGTAGTGCAAATGCAGGGTCATACGGTAGCTCTATTTTTAAATTCTTAAGGAATCTCCACTCTGTTTTCCAAAGTGGCTGCACCAACTTGCATTCCCACCAACAGTGTAAGAGGGTTCCCCTTTCTCCACATCCTCTCCAACACTTGTTGTTTACTGTCTTGTTAATTTTGGCCATTCTAACTGGTGTAAGGTGATATCTCAATGTGGTTTTGCTTTGAATCT
>PISX010037277.1:0-11106 GCA_004024625.1 Mellivora capensis
GGATATTATTATTTTCTTCTCTTGCTCCTCCTTTTTCTTTTCTTATCATTCTCAGATGCTTTTCATTGTCTATTGTCTCTCCTCATAAGGCCTTCTTTTAGACTGCAGATCAGATAGGAAGGCCTCCACTGTCCTGGGTGGTAAGTGGTCCCTTATTTTCTCCTGAGACGGTGCCCTTCCAAATTCTTCATCATACCCTGCTTTTCAGCTGTATTAACATTATTTAGAAGAGTATCTTTGAAATTCACTATAATGCTGTCCTCAGGGCCTTTATCCTCTGTCTTAAGGTGAAGCTGTTTCATAAAGAAATCCTTTCAATTCTTCCATTACAAAACCGTCTTTTAAATGGGGTTCAGACCTTTTTTTGATATGAATTCGATTCTACAATAAAGAAAGTTACTTTCATTTTTAAAAAATGTTGAGAGTAAGTCCCACTGGAAAAAAAATCCTCTCATTTGGTTTAAGACAGATGAATAATAAAGAGAAAAAGATAACTGGATTGTTAAAATTTGACTGCAAGGAGAAGATAATTTCAACTCGAGAGCCGTCAGCACAGAGCAGAGGAAGAGTGATAAAACAGGGATCAGAGATACTCGAGGCAAATGAGGGTTTTGAATGAACATCTAATAATATTGAACAACCTGTGGACATTTTCATAAGACTAAGAAGGTGATATCTAAAAGCATCTTTTTTTATACTTTGTGTTCTATGGGATCTGAATATATTACTAAAAGTGATTTATACAGATGTTCAAATATTCTTCATTTATCACTAAAACAATATGAAAAGTTGAATCCAAATGACAGGAAAGAGATGTGTGTATGAAAATTTTTTCTGCTTTATTAATAGTTATTTATATGCAAACAAATAATTTTACATACAAATACTTATAACATATATACTTTTAAAATAAGTCTTTGTTTTTTCTTTTTCTGCTGTCTCCCCTCTGTTTTTCTTCTTACCCAGTCATCTCTCCCCACAACCATGTCAACAAGCTATTATGTATTTGTAGTATATAATATACTCATAACCTCCTGTTTTTCTTATAAGATTTTCAATGTTCACTTTTTTCATTATTGTTAAAATCCATCAAGAATTTTTCTTTTCTTTTTTTTTTTCTTTTTGGTCTAAGATAAAGACCCAGTTTTATTTTCTTCCAGATAGAAATTGTACTAGCTCAGTTTTATAACCCTGTCACCATTTCTCTTTTCACACTGAGTAGAAAGGCCATCTTGAACAAATACTCAATTCTTATGTAAACTGGGATCTATTTCTACATTATCTTATGTCTCACTGACCTGCTTGCTATTTATTCTGCTTCCAACATCACATTAAACTTGATTATAATGGTGAATTCATTTTCTATTGCTTCTGTAACAGATTACTGAAACTTGGTGAATTAAACAATACAAAGATTGTATCTTATAGTTATGAGGATGGAAGTCTAACATGGGTCTCACTGCAGTAAAATCAAGATGTTGGCTGGGCTGTGTTCTTTTCTGGAGGCTCTGGGGAAATCCATTTCCTTGCCTTATTCAGCTTCTAGAAATTGCTGGCATTCTTTGGTTCATGGAGTTCTTCCTTTGTCCTCTAAACCAGCAACAGTATGTCATATGCAGCTTGCCATCTTCCTGGGTCCCTGTAAAGTTCTCTACTCCATTTAAATAGGGCTGTAATGCTATCCTTGGTGATGTTATCCTCTGTCTTAAAGTCAGGCTATTTCATAAAGTTTATATAATTAGGTTGGGTTTACCTGGGTAATCCAGGGTAATCTGTCCATCTCAAATCCTTAACTTTTATCATATCTGGGAAATCCCTTATGCCATGTAACATAACATAATCACTGGTTGTGTCAATTAGGGGGCAAATTTGGGGGGCTGTTATTCTTCCTACCACAAATGGCTTTAGGTTAAGTTCTGAGATCTGGTAAGGTTGGTATCTGACCTGGCCCATCACTATTTTCTTTCATGCTTTATTTTCTTTCTATCTTTCTTTCTTTCTTTTTTTTTTTTTTTTTTGCTATTTTTAAAAAAAGATTCTATTTATTTATTTGGCAGAGAAAGAGAGTGAGAGAGCACAGGCAGGGGAAGAAGCAGAGGGAGAGAGGAGAAGCATGCTCTCCATTGAGCAGGGAGCCCGATTCAGGGCTCAAACCCACAACTCCAGGAGCATGATCTGAGCTGAAGGTGTATGCTTAACTGACTGAGTTACCTAGTCTCCCTCCCCCACATTTTTTTTGCTATTATTGAGAATTTTTTCTTTAATTTATGCTTTAAGAGTGTTTATTATAAATCTAGAAATGAAAATTATAGTTTTAGAATTGCATCAACTATGAGAAACTTATCTGCATATTTTCCAAATTTTACAATATAAAGTGTCACACATGTGCCTTTTTTTTGGCCCTGGTAATGGTAAACAGAGGAGAGTCTTTGATGTCTTTGATGATTCCAAATCACTTCAGAAATAATAAAAACAAGGAGTCTTAAGTTTTCATGAAAATGTAGAATAATTTTTGTTGTTGTTGTAAATCTTCAAGGTCTTTGCCCCATCATTTCAGAGGTAGAAGTGGAGCAGAATGGGACTATGCACTCAAAACACTCTAAGGCCACATATATTCCTTTCCAAATGAAGTGAGCCATGTGTGATTTCATCTGACAGCTATCTTTGTGTGTGTGTGAAGAACTAGATAGTATTTGGCTGTCACTGAAAATTCTGTCCAGCTATGAGAATTATATTGATTGGAAGTGTGGGGTTAGGGGAATATTCTTGCTAAAATAAGAACAGAGGAAAAGCTAGTTTTCTTAATAGGGTAGTATTATTGGGCACACTCACATAAATACACATAAATATACAAATTGAAGCAAGACTGATTGATTGATTTAAAGCAGGATCTTTTAAAATCCGAATTGGCAAGAATCCGGAGCTTGCTTAGGATGTATACTGGTGATCTTTGCACTGTTGCTTACGTCTGGCCTTACATCTCTTATTTCAGGCACCTCTGCGAAGATTGTTCCATGTGAGCTCTGATGGTTTTTTGGAGGTTCAACCTCGTTTCAAGCTTGCACCTCTCAGTGTCCACATTTGGGCAACTCCCAAATTCAGGGACATTAACACTTGGTAGAGATGAGTCACTGACCAATGGGGAAAGGGAGCTGATGGGTAAATGTTTCCCCTTTCTCCCCTCAAATAAGTGATACATTCACCTAAAGAGAGTAGTCTTCCTTGATGACAGTCTGCTAGGCTGTTTCATGACTGCCTTTAATGTTCTTATCATCTTTATACATGGTAAATCTTTTGGGATAGAATTTTCTGATTTGCTAGAGCATTATTGCCTGGATAATTTGGCATCCATTCTTTCGACCGCTTTAATCAAAATCACTTTAAGCAATGTCTTCTATTCAAGCATCGTGTGATTCCCAACTCTTTAACATTTTTTCCAGAACTTAACTACTTAAAGGAAGAGTCTCCTCAGGGTCTTGCACACCCCCTGCCTGTTCAACAAAATGTTCATAACACCAAAAAAAAAAAAAAAGTACAGAAAGCTAACTTAAAGAAGTAGTTTCCTGGGAAAAGAGTTTTACATTTCTGATTATTTCTTAATCAAAATCCAGAGATTTTATTGGTTCCAAACTAAGCTTCTAAGATATTTACTCCAAAAAAAAAAGGTATATAAAAATGTTACGTAGTAGCTTGTCTTTTTAAGTGTTATTTTTTTTCACTGAAAACTCCTAATGTCAAATAAAGACTCCCAGAGTCTCTAATCATTATTTGCCTCCTGGTCGACTTGATTTCCTCAGGTTTCTGAATCATTTCTAACCACTAAGTGAAGTCCTTAGGTAGGTCTTCCCTTAGGACATAATCAGGCCATTGAATGCATTACATATTACCACTTTAAATAGTTTCCTGTGAGCCAACAGCATGACTGTGCCTCGCAGAGCACTTTACCTGAGAGTGCTCAGCACTCGTTATTCCTGAAATGCTGAGCAAATGTGTATTTACTATGGATTTCATTTTTGAATCTGGAAAAAAATGAAGCATCCACAATAATTTTGTTAATTCTAGCATTTGTGAATAGTTTAGACTCCAAAGTGAATTTGTATAACTATTTATCATCGCTGTCTGCAAGCTATTGCTGTGTATTCACAAGGAGACATTTTATAGGCACTAATAGGGTTTCAGAGATTTGGTTAGACATGCCCTCAAGGAGCTCATAGTCTCATAAAGGAGTTTACAGTGTATGAAATTGCCTTTTTCAATTGCCTGGAAACACCAGGTACTTTGATTTCTAATCCCTCCATTTAATTTAGGCTTAAAAGACATCAAAAAAGAAAATAAGTAAGATATTTTAGAATATTTGGAAATTTAGAAATTGTGGCTTATAAAAAATAAGTAATTTGAAGTTTTTAATTGGATGAAATGTCTACTAGTTCCAAACAGATTTTGGAGAATTCTGATTGTTTTAGGAGTCTTACATTACTTATTTTGGGAGAGTGGGATTTAACATACATCAGCTTGCACATATAAATTAATTCCTTGCATTAACATGGTCCATATATATATATATATATATATATATATATATATATGTTAGTTTATTTATTTAGTAAATATTTAGTGAGTTTCTGCTATAGATCAGATGCTGTGCAAAATGCCAAGGATACAAAAGTGAATGAACAATGCAGAATGGCCTTTGCTTTTAGGTATTTATGTTCCATTGGAAGGAAATTATAATAAATAAGGAAACAAATATGAGAGGCATTATACATTGTGTAAAGCAGATAAAGGGTGATGTGTTAGGATATACATGGTTATATTTTAGGGTAATTAGGAAAAGCTCTCTAGGGAATTGACATTTCAATGACAAAGATAGGTAAATGAGAAAGAGATGGGCCTGTGCAAAATTCTGTGGAAACCTTCTGGGAGGGGCAGGGGAACACTACCTGGCCTTTTGGACCTTTCTAAACTGCAGTGCAGGGGGTAGGATTAGAGTTCAGAAATTACGTTGGAGATGGAAGCAGAGGACAAATCATGCAGGACTGGAGGCCATGATGAAGAGTCACCATTTTTTTCTAAATGCGGTGGAAAGCCAATGAAGAATTTTGAGCAGAACTTAGATTAATAGCAATAACACAACCAGTTTCTTCATTTTCTAAACAGGCATTAAAATATACAGAGCCTCAGCTCAGAGTAGGTGTCTCTTTTGAAAGTATGAGGGGAGCAAATGTAGGTTTTGAGAAGGTTGTGATACATTAATTTTTGACCAACAGTGGAAGGATCAGTGGGTAATGAAAGCAGATGGGATTTTATGACTCTAGATCTGGGGACATTAACCCAGTCTGGAGAAAAGAAAAGTCCCAAAGAAATAGTAGAGTGTACGCTGTGTTGGTCAAATTCCATCCTTGAAGAAAGAAAAAGTTCGTGGAATTTAATTTAATTTGGAACAGATAAAAATTCTGTGTCTGAGATAAGGAAAAGTAATTGGTGTGGGGGGAACAGGGAAATAGTTAGAACCACTGAGAAAGATACTTTTTTTAAAGAATAGTTATGGACAGAGTGAATTCCCAGTTGACCTGTGAGTGAAGTATGGTGACACTAAGAAAAGAGGCCAAATGTACACTAAAAGAGAGAAATATAACTGTAAGGTACCCTTTCCCCATATAAATTGCAGTGTGAGAATTCTTACATTGCATTTTAGTGGCTCTTTCAATCAAATTTGTTTGTAATAACAGAAAGGATCGTGTGAAGAATGTGTAGAATAAAAGGGAGAGTTCCTCCTGTGTTCCAAAGGTTACAGTCTAGAATTCTTGGAGAGTGGGATTGCGTGAACCAGGAAAACTTCTGTTTGAAGATCTAAAGAATTAATCATGGATACAATGGCTTAAAAAAGAGGGGTGTATAGTGGTTTGTTTATGTGCATCAAAATCCACCAAAATAAAAAAAAAATCCATTAAAGTCAAAGTCCTTCAAAATCCTTAACAGTATCTTCTAAGTAATGACCAAATGAGTGGAGGCTAGGAGGCCAGCCACTAGCAAGAAGCCTCAGGTGTAATGGGTACAGATCTAGGGAGGCAATGAAGAAAAATGTAGAGAAATTAATCAAGAAAGAGGTGGTTCCAAAATAGTGAAATTGAAAATTAATGAAGAAAAGCACAGACATATCCCAAATGTGGGAAGATCTATGCAAATGATTATGTAAATGAAGTGAAAGGGGCTAGGGGTTGAGGTTTCTTACAAGTGAAAATGCTCAAAGGCATTATCTCATGTCAGTCTGGGGTTCATTATTAGAAAATGATTAGAATCAATGCGTTGAAGTCAAGAGGTACCCTAATGGAGAAACTGGCTTATGAAAAACAATAACAGAATTAATGAAGGGGCTTTAACCTTTAAGTTCAATACATATTTAATTCTGTTTGTCTGGGTAAAACTTAAATATAAGGGAAGTAATTTATTGTTAAAGCCATGTAAAGTGCAATGATTATTATGCTAATAAGACTGGATAAGTAAAATCTCTTGCTTTATGTCATAGATTAAAAATGGATTGTGCTGATAAATAGAGCAATGGTGATTTTATGATTTTAACACAGATCATTTTACTCTAGCTTTAATTGTCTTTTTTAATTTAACAATTTTATTTTAATTATGGGGAGTCATATATAATTATTTTGAACTTCACAAAATTATTCACGTGTACAACAGTTTAAAGCTTTATACTGGATATTTAAAAGACATGAATCTTTTCACAATCCCAGTTGAAGATTTTTCTAAAGAAATGGCAGTTTAAAAGTATGTAAGAGGACTTTCATAGGAGGACAATTTGCTTTAACAGTTACTGCTTTTGGTTTTCTATCTTGAAATGAAGGCTGTTCATGCATAAGTGGCTCTCATATTTTGAATCCATTATCTCTGGTATTTGCAATTAGCATACTGGTCACTTTTTAGTTGCTCTCAAGTCTGAAATGTTCCGATTAGATAGGAGAATTTAACTCATTTGTGACCTTTAACATGAATACTGTGTATTTCCAAAATTTCACAAATTATCTTTGGAAGTAATTTAATTTTGTAAATGAACTGGCTGCAGAAAGTTGAGTTGTGTATGCAGTGTTTTTGGAAAATGAATATTTTATAATAGATAAAAAATCCTCCTAATTTTACTGCCTCAATATTTCTTAAATCATTCCCCCCTCCTGACATTCCCTCCGTCTAGTCTATAACTATATCCCAGTTCAGGTCCTGATTACCCTTCACAGGCCTAACTCTCTGCTTTGTTTCTCTCATCCATTTTTTTTTTCTTGAGTAGTGCTTACTTGTTTTTTAATATCCATTATGGCTGGTATAACTTATTCTATTATATCTTCCTAAACTCTTTTCTCATTCTTGTGGATTCCCAACAACCAAATCCTAATTTGATCATCTTATTTAACTTACAGGGAAGATGAAGATTGGCCTACCCTTATGATATAAATTGGCTTAATTTTGTCAATGATTGTTTCAGGAGACACAGGTGACACGTAAGTCTGACCAATGAGACATGAAGAAAAGGCTGGAGGCGACTTTCTAGGGAAGGTTTCTTTGGAAAGGGAGAGAGAGAAAGAATGACTAGCAAAGAACAGCCCTTCTTTGAATGCCAGACTTGTCAAGTCTCCATGTGATTACTGGATCTGCTATAGGATAAAACCAACTTAGAAAAGGAAATCACTAGAAGAATCACAAAGAAGTTAAGCTGGAGTTTTAGTTTGCCTAGCCTAGAGCCTGCCCTACTGATAAGCTTCTTGTCATTTGACATAATCAATATCCTTTTTATTTAAGCCATTTTGAGTTATTTAAATCACTTCAAACTGCTATACATAGAACTGACTACAGCTAAACTAGGTGAAATTACTAGTGACAGAAACTTGGGACAAAGAATGATATGTTCTATTTCCCATTCTGTAAAACCCTGTCCATACTCCCACCAAAGGAAGTAGAAGATAATGAGAGGATATCATAAATTGCCTGATTTGAAAGTGATCTAGCCAGATAGAAGAGGAAAGCAACAGTGGAGATTTTGGGTAATTGAAAAAAAAAAAAAAAAAGGATGGCTTCCTGTTGCCATTTCCTGGTTTTTCAAAACGTGTCTTGGAGGAATGAATATATTCATTTTCTATTTCTGTTAACAAATTACCACATACTTAGTGGCTTTTAACAACACACATTTATTATCTCAGCTTCTGTGGGCCAAGATTCTGGACCCAGCTGACCTGGTCCTCTGTTTAGAGTCTCACAAGGCCACAATCAGGTGCTGGCCAGGCCTGCATGCTCATCTGGAGTCTTGTCTGGGGAAAATCCATTTCCAACAATTCTTCTGATTGTTAGTAGAATTCATTTCCTGTGGCTCTGTGACTGAGGACCCTGATCTCTTGCTGGTTTTCACTGGAGGTGGCCCTTAGTTCCTACAGGTCATGTGTGGCCCCTTGTCACATGGCCCTCTTCACAGAAAATTCACTTAATAGCATCTTTTTTCTTTAAGGCCACAAGGAGAGTCTCTCCTATGTGTATTAGCAAGGCAGAGTCTTATAAACATGTAAACTTGAGGGCACTATGCTAAGTGAAATAAACCAGAGAAAGATGAATACTGCATGGTCTCACTTATATGCAGAATAAAAAGGTCAAATTCAATGGGGCACCTGGGTGGCTCAGTGGGTTAAAGCCTCTGCCTTCAGCTCAGGTCATGATCCCAGGGTCCTGGGATTGAGCCCCACATTGGGCTCTCTGTGCGGCAGGGAGCCTGCTTCCTCCTCTCTCTCTGCCTGCCTCTCTGCCTATTTGTGATCTCTGTCTGTCAAATAAATAAATAAATAAACTTAAAAAAAAAGTCAAATTCATAGAAACAGAAAGTAAAGATGTGGTCACCAGGTGTGAGGGGTTAGAGCAAATAGAAAGAAGTTGGTAAAAGGGTGCAAACTTTCAACTATAAGATAAATAAGGTCTGAGGATCTAGTGTAAAACGTGATGACTACAGTGTTTTTTGTTTGTTTGTCTTTGTTTTTGTTTTAGAGGGAGAGAAAGAGCACATGCATGAGTGGGGGGAACAGGTAGAGAGAAAAGGAAAGGGAGAGAATCTTAAGCAGACTTTCCACAGATACAGACCCCATCATGGAGCTCAACCCCTCAGCCTCATGATCATGACTTGAGCTGAAATCAGGAGTCAGGCACTTAACAGACAGAACCACCCAGTTTTTAACACTATATTGTATAATTGAAATTTGCTCAAAGAGTAGTACTTAAATGATCTCACCATAAGAAAACAAAAAGATAAATGTGTGAGGATGGAGGTGATGGATGGATGGATGTAATAATTAGCTGGATAAGGGGGGACTCCTTTCACAGTGTATGCATTATCAAGTTATCATGATGTGCACTTTAAATATCTTAGAATTTTATCTGTCAATTATACCTCAATAAAACTGAAAAAAAAAAAAAAAACCAACAAAACAAAAAAACAACTACCCATAACCTAATCTGAGACTTTCGCCATCTTCTGTTAGAGGCAATATACTGGTCTCATGCACTCTCAAGAAGAGGGAAGGAACAATTAAGGATGTAACATAAGAAAATGCAGATTGTGCAGGCCTTCTTAGAATTCTGCCTATTAAAATAGGCAAATCAATATTTGAACACTATTTGTACTGCTATCTGGAAGCAAACTGAATTTCATTCTATGGCATTGGGAATTAGATTCAAGTAATGGGGAGAAAACCATTTGTGTAACTATTTTTTACATAGATTGTATAAAGTTATTGATAAAAGCTATAAAAGGATATCATAAAAACCTGTATCTTTAAACAGAAGTTGGATATAATAATGTTTATATTTCATAAATATGTATTTATGTCAAAACAAAATTTTAAAAAAGACCATATCCTTAAAATTCCTGAAAGAGTAATTGTGTTGACCTGATTCTGTCTCATTTAGCCTTTTTCCCTCTACCAAAACAACTATTTTACGACTTGATATTCAATGAAGAAATTTCTTTAGATGGAGACTAATATTATAGCAAAGAAAATATTTTGAAGTGATAGAGATTAATGGGACAAAGTACAAAGGTAACTCTGTGGACCTAATACGACATTATTTATGTATCATTTAGGGAATGGGTTTGTATTGAGATTTTCAGAGGCAAAGAGAACCTCCAGAAATAGTTTCTACTTCTACTTTCTGCTATACATTATATCTAGTGATAAGCTGATTTTAACTGAGTTTGATATCAAACATTTGTGGGCCTTATATTTAAAGACAACCAGAGTGAACTCAGATATGCTCAATGCTTTTGAATATGACCTTTTCTCAATTGTGGATCAACTTTATATTTGCACAATGACCTACCTTTGTTAGATGGTTTTGTAAAGAAATATGCTTATTTTAAAGTTATTAAAAATAATCATAATGTCCTCCGTGTTATTTGTTATGCTCACAAATAAGTGAAACCATATGATAATTCTCTCTGCTTGACTTATTTTACTCAGCATAATCTCTTCCAGTCCCGTCCATGTTGGTACAAAAGTTGGGTATTCATCCTTTCTGATGGAGGCATAATACTCCATAGTGTATATGGACCACATCTTCCTTATCCATTCGTCCGTGGAAGGGCATCTTGGTTCTTTCCACAGTTTGGCGACCGTGACCATTGCTGCTATAAACACTGGGGTACGGATGGCCCTTCTTTTCACTACATCTGTATCTACTACACCAGTAGTGCAATTGCAGGGTCATAGGGAAGCTCTATTTTTAATTTCTTGAGGAATCTCCACACTGTTCTCCAAAGTGGCTGCACCAACTTGCATTCCCACCAACAGTGGAAGAGGGTTCCCCTTTCTCCACATCCTCTCCAACACATGTTGTTTTCTGTCTTGCTCATTTTGGCCATTCTAACTGGTGTGAGGTGGTATCTCAATGTGGTTTTAATTTGAATCTCCCTGATGGCTAGTGATGATGAACATTTTTTCATGTGTCTGATAGCCATTTATGTCTTCATTGGAGAAGTGTCTGTTCATTTCTTCTGCCCATTTTTTGATATGATTATCTGTTTTGTGTGTGTTGAGTTTGAGAAGTTCTTTATAGATCCTGGAT
>PISX010037278.1:0-11200 GCA_004024625.1 Mellivora capensis
AAAAAAAAAAGTGGCCACGCTAGAGAGGTAAGGGAAGTCATATTTTGGGCATCTGACTGGGGGTCCTGTATTCTGAAGCCCAGAAGTCCTCACTGGAGTTTTTTCCTAATACAGCAGTCCTGTGGTGGTTTTTGGAGTATGGCCAGAAGCACATGCTATACTTATTAAATGGTTTTGGCACTCTAATGTGGGATTACTGGCACCAGGAGATAAAATGATAAAGGAACATCACAATATATTCAGCTATGTGAGTCATACACATTTAGGAGTTACTTTAAAAAATGGAATCATAATAGAGATGGGCATAGGTTCAACTTATATTATTTTCCCTGGCTTTAGCAGTTTTCAGGTTAAAAGTCACTGCATTTAACTGTCTTAAAGCATAGCATTTATAAGGGAAAAAAAAAAAAAAAACTTTTAGAACTCAAACTCTGTGTGAAAGCACCTGAATTTGAAACTCTTGATCTTCCTACTAGTAGGGTATTAGAGACAGATTTGCATTGTACATGTCTCTGTGTACTGCTCTCTTAGTGAATCAGAAATCAGAAAGCAGGAATATGATTCCTACAACCCTCTTGGTTTCCAGAGAGCTTTATGGACATATGTTCTGCCCACTTGTTTTGCAGTGGGGAAAGCTGAGACCCAGAGGGGCTACTGGACTAAGACCCAGAGGGAGGATTAGAACTCACTTAGTGCACCTGACACTGCTAACAGGGAGATAGACTCCAGGAAGATTTGGTCAGTGTGTTGGGTAAGAAGGCCCCCTTCACCACCTCTGCCAGTTTATTCTATTTAGAACTCATGGTTTGTTTAGTTTAACCTACTTGCCTCTGTTTAGTTCTTTTCAGAATTGGAAATAATTTTCAAGGATTATCCTTTCTATCATACGATCTCTTTATGCTTGAGATTTTTGCTTGATTCATTTAACCAGGAATGATTACAGTGACTTTTCCCTTTCCACAAGGGGCTACTTTTCCATTAATCTGTTTACTCATATTTGTCACTTTTCTCAGAACTTTTTTCTTCAGTAGAAGTTTGAGTTCTTACTCTGTGCCAGGCCCTCTGCTAGGTAGTTGAAGTGAGTGGGAAGGCATTGAGTCATAGAAGGAAGGCCCTCATCTAAGAACTTGACTTTCTCTGGAGGGTCGAGTGTGCCAGTCAGTCCCACCCCCATTTGACTCAAGGCCACCATGTGTTTTATAGTAGAGAATGGAAGGCTGAAAGAAGCACTCATTAGCACAAGTAATGATTTAAAAAAAAAAAAAAGAATTAATTTCTGTTCTCAGCCTAGCTAAGGAGATATACATTGCCAGTGAATAATGACACAAACTGGCAATAAAAATCAAGGGGATTATTGCATATTCAGGGCTTCAGAAGGTTGCTGCCTTTCAACATGGTCTTTAAAGAAGCTCAGGATTTGGATGACTGCAGAGGATAAGGTAGGTAATTGGTAATTAATGAGTACATAATAAAGATCTCTCATTGTAGTAGGAGCTTTAAATATATATACAAGCCCATTTAATTCTTTGTGCAGGAAATTTTTTAAAGAATATTTTTATTTATTTGTCAGAGAGAGAGTGCAAGCAGAGGGAGAGGGAGAAGCAGGCTCTCTGCTGAGCAGGGAGCTCCATTGGGATCATGACCCGAGCTGAAGGCAGATGCTTAACTAACTGAGCCACCCAGGTGTCCCAGGAAGGGGCTTTTTTAAATTGAAAAATGTATTAAACATATGGAAGAGTATACAAAACATATGTATAGTCAGAGAAGAATACCGATGTATTCACCATTCAGTTAAGAAGTAGAACATTGGAGCATAACAAATAACATGGAGGACATGGGGAGATGGAGAGGAGAAGGGAGTTGAGGGAAATTGGAAGGGGAGATGAACCATGAGAGACTATGGACTCTGAAAAACAATCTGAGGATTTTGAAGGGGCAGGGGGTGGGTATTACGGAGGGCACGTATTGCATGGAGCACTGGGTGTGGTGCATAAACAACGAATCCTGTTATACTGAAAAGAAATTTAAAAAAAAAAAAAAGAAGAAGTAGAACATTGGGGTGCCTGGGTGGCTCAGTGGGTTAAAGCCTCTCCCTTCGGCTTGGGTCATGATCCTGGGGTCCTGGGATCGAGCCCCGTGTCGGGCTCTCTGAGCAGTGGGGAGCCTGCTTCTTCCTCTCTCTCTCTCTGCCTGCCCCTCTTCCTACTTGTGATCTCAAATAAATAAAATCTTAAAAAAAAAAAAAAAGAACATTATAAGTATTTTTGAATTCACCAAGTACCCCTCCTCATTGCACTCCTCTCAGAGGTATCAACCAGCTCAACCTCTGTATTAATCAATCCCTTTTTCCCAGTGTAGGTGTCCCTAAAGCAAGTCAAACTCACATGTGTAAGGAAAGGATAGTGTTGCCATCATTCTCAAGAGGAGAGCTTAATGGCCTTAGTTTGAATTCTTAATCCCCTGGTTTAGAACAAAAGCTCTGGGTCATGTCAAGTCTGGATTTGGAGTTGAGAGGTTGAGGGACTTTTGGAAAAGTCAATGGGGCAGGTTGTTAGGGAGTTGGGGGACATGGGATGTTGGGAGGACTGCCGTAGGTTCAGCTGTTGGGAGCCTGGAAGTAATACCATAGTCACAGGGAGTGAGCTGCTCCATATTTCATTTTTACTTCTAAGTTCACCCTGGTTTATGTCTAGCTCTCAGGGGCAGGCCACAGCAGACTTCTCTGTGGTAATGTGGTCTACCGATTCAGACATCAAGATGCTGAGGGAAGAATAGGAACTTTATCAGTGTGTAATTAAGAAAAGCCAAATTTTGTTAGGAATCTGGCATTCTGTCCCTTGAGGATCTTGATAATGACAGCACTAAACACATCTGTCTCTTGTGTCTTGCTGCCCAAGTGTGGACAGATCGTCCTCAGAGACTGGCTACAGCTCTCATCTTGAGGTATCTCTCCTGTCCTCCTAGGAGTTCCCTTTGCCTCCTCTGTGTTTAATCTTTATTTCTTGTTTTGGAGCTTCTCCTTTATTTGCTTTTTGAGGGTGCATAGCAGGTAAGTTTTTTAAGATCTTGAATACCTAAATATGCCTTTATTCCTCCTTTAGACTTTATTGGTAATTTGGCAGGTTATAGATTTTTAGGTTGGTATTGTTTCCCTTTAAAAATTTAAAGGCATTTGTCAGTTTTCTCCTTGCTTCATGTAGCTGTTAAAAAGCTACCCAATTATTAAAACAAATCAATTTTTGATCTTTTGAATTTGGCTGGGATGCATATAAACCCTTCTGTTTTCCCAGTGTTCCCAGTAATACTCAGCAGGTCTTCTCATCCATTGTATTTTGAGGCCTTTTCAGTATGACAAATGATAGCCTTCAGTCCTGGAAAATTTTCCTCAAATGATCTTGCGGATGGTTTTCTTCCTCCATTCTTTTTTTTTTTTTAAGATTTCATTCATTTAGTTGACAGAGAGAGAGATCACAAGTAGGTGGAGAGGCAGGCGGAGAGAGAGAGGAGGAAGCAGGCTCCCCGCCGAGCAGAGAGCCCGATGTGGGGCTCGATCCCAGGACCCTGGGATCATGACCCAAGCCGAAGGCAGAGGCTTCAACCCACTGAGCCACCCAGGCGCCCCATTCTCTTTCTTTCCCTTAGGAACTCCTTTCCCTTAGGAACTCCCTTAGGAACTCAGATGTGTGATTTTCTAGATTGGTCGTCCCAATTTATTTCCTCCCTTCCTTCCTTCCTTCCTCCCTCCCTCCCTCCCTCCCTCCCTTCCTTCCTTCCTTCCTTCCTTCCATTGTATTTATTTGACAGAGAGCACAACATGGGGACCCGGAGAGGGAGAAGTAGGCTCTCTGCTGAGCAGGGAGTCTGATGAGGGGCTCAGTCCCAGGAACTGGGGATCATGACCTGAGCAGAAGGCAGCTGTTCAACCAACTGAGCCACCCAGGTTCCCCAGTCATCCTAGTTTTCTTATGTTTTCTCTCTTATTTTCAAACTGTTATTTGCTAAGCAGTTTCCCAGATTTTATCCTCAAACCCTTCTATTGAGTTTTTAAAAATAAAGGTATGATTGACATAGGGTGAAGTGCACCATTCTGAACATTTATTTCACTTAGAAACTAAGTAACCACCCATATGTAACCACCACCCAAAACAAAGTATAGAAAGTTTTCATCAATATAGAAAGTTCTAGATGGTCCTTTTCCAGTCCTGTTTTTTCATTTCTGTGATCAGCCTTTTTTTTTTTTTTTTTTTTTGAAGTTCAGCATGGGGCTTGAACTCATGACACTGAGATCAGGACCTGGGCTGAGATGAAGAGTCAGATTCTGCAGTCATCTGCAGTCATCTTTTTAATAATCAAGAACTCCTTTTTTCTTTGAAATGTTACTTTAAAAAGAATCTTATTCATGCTTCATAAGTAAAATATGTTTCTTTACCAGTCTGAGGACATTAATTACTTAAAAAAATTTTTCTCTCTGTAAATAATCTTTATTTATTCTGAGTTGTTTTTGTTCCTGTCTGTGCTAGAGGCTTTCCTCAGACATGGGTTTATCTTGGCTGGCTGTTCATGATTAAACATGAGAAGAAGGCTGAGCGTGTATGTGGGACCTGTGAACTTTGAACTTCACTAAAGAGTGACTTGAATGGGCCATTAATTGGGGAACCTCAGTGTTAGTATTTTAGGTGTGTTCTTGTGGGATAGTAACATTCCTCAGAAAACCATATTTCACTTTTGCCTGGAGGGTCAGAGTGGCTGCCAGTATTTCTGGAGCCATGTGGGGAAGAGGGTGGAAGTTGCAGCATTCAGGCCATCAGCATTCAGTGTATGTGCAGACACAGTCCCCCTGTGTGCTGAAGGCCCCTGGGCTTGGCCTAGCCTCTCTAGCCCCAGGATCCTCTGTCTTATCCTCTCCAGAAAATAAGCCTCTTGACCCATGCAGCCCTAAAATGCAATAGCCACTAGCCACATGTCGCCGTTTAAGTTTACATTAGTAAACATTATATAAAATTAAAAAGTCAGTTCCTCATTTGCTGTGGTCACATTTTAAGCCCTTGGTAGCCTCATGTGAATACCATACTGGGCAGAGCAAAGAGTGAGCATTTCCATTTTTGCAGAGAATTTTATTGGACGGTGCTAGTCTAGACTTCTGCTGGGTGAAGGAGTAGGCAAGAGAATTGTTTCTCAGACATCGCTTCCAGGCTTCATTTTACCTCAGGTGCTGGTGCTTCCAATTCCTGTGACTTTTGAGGCTTCTGTGGTATATATTTACTTGGTTCTCAGCTTTTGCCACCGTTAGTGTGGAATTTAGTTTTCATGGGTTATCTAAGTCATTTTGCTGTACATCTGTCTAGTTACCAGCTTCCAGAAGCCATTTGCAGATTTCTTCTCTCCTCTTCCCCTTCCATATTTGTGGTTTTGGTATTTTTTTTTAAAAGATTTTATTTATTTATTTGACAGATTACAAGTAGGTAAGAGAGGCAGGCAGGGAGAGAGAGGAGGAAGCTCCTCTCCGAGGAGCAGAGAACCCGATGTGGGGCTCGATCCCAGGACCCTGGGATCATGACCTGAGCTGAAAGCAGAGGCTTTAACCCACTGAGCCACCCAGGCGTCCCTGTGGTTTTGGTCTTAAAACAAAAAGGCTTCCTGTATCTGCTGTTGTGTGTGTGTACACACACACACACACACACACACACACACAGTTTAGCTGGGTTTCAAGAGGGGATGAAATTGGACACTGTGTTCAGTCAGCCGTTTTCACCAGGAATCCTAATTCATTCACTCTTCATAAACCTATAAGATATAGGCATAGTTATTCTCATTTTACACTGAAGAGAGGTGGGTAAAATAATTGGTTCAAGGTCTAATAGCTAGTTAGTGGGTTTTGAACTCAAGTCAGGTTTAGAATTCTAGTATCTCTTTCATGTAATAGTATTATGCCTCATCTTGTACTCAGGAAAGACTTCTCTCCCCTCTCAATGTACCCCATGTTGCAATACTTTATAGTTGTGTTTTAATTATATTATTCCAGATATTTCTCCTTTATCCTTAAACCTATTTAAGAAAAGAGGTCAATCTTGAGTAATTCCATCTCAGAAAGGTTTTCTCTCCCCAGCTGTTCATTTCAACTTTGTTCTAGGACTTCATGACTTCGAAACTTTGTGTTGGCATTCTCTTCAGCAGTTCTTGTAGTGTTTACAGTCAAAAAAGATTCTGTTGTTTAACTTAAGCCTTTTATTCAAACCATCTGTGGTCATTCTCATATACCGCTGTCCCTATATTTGTCTTCAGTTGGACCCCACTTTCCATAAGGCAGTGAGTGGTGTTGTTTATCTCTGAATCCCTTATCTGAGGTACAGGATTCATAAATGTTTGTCACTCTTTGGCTTGACATGATTTCTTTTCTTTCTTTCTTTTTTTTTTTTTTTTTATACATCATTTCTTATTTGGGCCATTGCATTGCCTCCCCAACTGCAGGTCTCTCTGCCTCTACCTCCCGCTTGCCTGAGATGATCTATACAGATTGGTCTTTCTCAAATGCAGTAGTCATTGGCTTCCTCTAACCTTCACTGTAAACTCCTGTCTCCTCAATATGGCGTTGAGGGTCAACTGTTCCCACCACTTTAGGCCCACCTCTGGCCCCACTGCCTTTCATGGAAGTACTATACCACCCTGCCTTTCATGGAAGGATCTTTGTATGCTCTTGAATCTGTGCCCATTACACGTGCTTTTATTCTGCATGAGATGAGCTGTTGCTCTTTCCACCTGTTTCTTCTCCTGTTTAATATCTACTGTTTTCCTGCAAATCTCCACTCCAGGGTACTCTCCCCTGTGAAACCATGCCCTATCCATCCTTATATAGAGTTAGAGGATTCTGCTTTTTGCTCCCACAGCACCACATTTCAGTATATTTCATCCACCCATCCATCCATCCACCCACCCACCCACCCATCCATCCATCCAGATGGGATCGTCATACATACTGTTCTACAGCTGGCTTTTTCATGTTGTAGCTGTTGAATGACTGGTCAGTTCTCCCTTCTGGTTTGGAGGGATTTGGTTTTCATACACCAGTTTTTAGCATAGAGGTTGGCACATTGTGGGCACAAGGATTATTATTTATTGAACCAACTGAGCCCTAGTGTTCAGTGAGTTTATGGCAATTGATTTCTTTGTTGTCTTTGAATTCTGCCATCATGGTGACCATAAAGTCCATGTATGTCTATTTTCCCGGGATAATTATGAATAGCCCCCCACTTTCACTCTTAAAATAGTCTTTCAGTTTGGACACTAAACTGTATGACCACCCACCAGCCAAACACATCCTGGTGGAAACCCATTTTTTCTTTATTTTTCTTTAGTGGAGCAACTAAAGAGAAAGAAATAGTTGGGATTTGAGATTACATTTGGAATATTGAATTCTGTTTCTCTCCACCCAGCTAGAGAGGAAAGCCCCAAATTACACAATGGAAGAGGCACCTTTGATGTACCTTCAAAATCTAAATGTTTCATTTTCCAGAAGGACTGCTGATTCCTTCCAGAAGTACTTTTATAAAGAGCAGTTTATATTTCAGAAATGGAACTTGGCTTTCCTTTCCTGATGCTAATGTTTAGATTTTAGTTGGTCTGTTAGAAAAGCCAAGAGCTTTTTGGATTCTTTTCCCATTGAGACCCCTGTGAAGTTCTGGATTTGTGATGCACAGCCTGAATGGAAGCTAGCTCTTGAAGGCTAAGGGGACTCAATAGCTTTAGCTTAGTTGGCGAGTGTATTGAGAAGAGCTTGGGATTTAGGTTCAAGTCCTTGCTCTGCCACTTCCTAGCAGTATCACCTTGGGAAAGCTATTTTAACCTCTTCAGTAATGTGATATGGGGATGGGAATAATCCTACTTTAAAGGGTTTATGTGGAGATTGAGATCATGCATGTAGAGCAGTTAGCACAACTAGTGGCACGTAGGTGCTTAGCAGATACCAGTTTTTATTGTATTATGACAATTATCTTTCCACAGGCTAATTCAGAAGATATTTATGAGGGTGTTGGGCAAGAGTGAAAAGGGTCGGCCCCACAGCTTCCGGCCTACAGTGTGCATGTCCAAATCTGCTGGTCAGTGCTGCATTGCAGAGTGGAAAAAAGAAAATCAATAGAAAGAATTCATGTGGGTTGCAGAAGAGAGAATGATAGATGTGTGGTTGTGGTGGGTGGAGTATTACCTGTGTCTACCTTGAAGTGTTGGTTGGATTGGGATTAGAAGGGCTGGGTCTCAGAATCACCTGAAGAGCTTAAAATTTTTTCTTCTCTGGATTCCTGATGGAGTATGTACAGGGTACGATATGGAAGAGTATATTTTTAAAAAGCTGCCAGGTGATTCTGATGTATGGCCGGGTTTGAGAATAACTAGATTAGCTGACTATTTATTACCCAGTAATTTCACAAAACATTTTCTAATCATTTGGTGCTTAATGTAGGGCAGGTGATGGTACAGTAATAATCATTTTAGGGTCAGAAAACAGAGATTATTGTTAATGTAGTAAAATGGAGAGCCTGAATTAACTGAGTTAAACTCAATTAAATTTTATGACAGTTTTGAATTTAAGCTTGTCATGCCTCTGTTGTTTTCATCCAGGATTTTTGCCTATATTTACATTACTTGAAGTAACAAGAAAATTTTGCTATCAGAAACCATAAAAAATCATCTTAGAAATATAAAATACTCAAAAAATAAACCCAGTTATGTTTGCGTTTCAAGCATAAAAGAAGGTTTTTTCCCCCTGTATTTGAAAACGTCTTCCGTTTTTTATCCTTGATACTGGAAAAGAGAAAGACCTTAGGTCCACATCATTGATAGCTGGCTGTTCCAGGTCGTTAGATTATTTAGTGGAAAGGTATTGAGTTAGGCATCAGTAAACCCTGGTGGAGTCTCTGCTCTGATATTTCCCTTTATAAACTTGAATTAGTTACTTATCTAATCTCTTGGGCATGTGCTTTCTTTATCTGTAAAAGGGAGTTTTATTGGCCTTCTCTATCCTATGTGATGTCATTGAGGGGTATAATGAGGAAATTTGTTCAGTAGGGATGTAAAGCCCTGATGAGCTCAGAGTGACCATATGTTCCGGTTTAACTAGGATGGCCCTGGTTAATGCCTGTTGTCAGGTGTGATTATTAATAGCACCCTCTTTAACTCTCAGGTGTCCCAGTTTGGATGGTAAATTATTTGGTTACCCGGTATTCGTAACACCCAACTATTGTTGACTGTTACTTAGTCTGCACAGTGGGAGGGTTTTTGGCCTTATTCTTATAGCCCCAAAATCCCTCAGGCAAAGAATATAGCATTTCTCCTGGTAATTTTCTTTACTTTTAGGTACCTCTCATCTCTCTGACTAGATTGATCAGTGGATAAAAATGGTTTGTTTCTCCCCTCTTGAATTATTTTCTAGATTTGTCATAGTTTTAGCATTTTAGACACTTTAATTCCCCACTTCTGATGTGTTCTAAGGAAGTAGTATCTAAGTGCAAGGAGAAGATAGGAATCATAGAGGGGGAAGTGGCTTTGTGGAAAAATACTAAAAAACAGAGATACAGTTTTTAGGTTGGTGTCCTGATTTGATTTTTTTGGAATATAAATGCCCTATGTTGATATTCCCAAGCGGCGCATAAATCTCTAAATAATTAGCAGAACTACAGAAGCTTCTAGAGATCAAATTTCAAATGCTCCCTCCCTCCTCAGGAAAACTTTGTTTTAGAACTAAGACCAGAAAAAATTTGTTTCTCAAGTAACTGGTGCATTTTCTTTATCCCTTTGACATTGAAAATAATGTATTTTGTTGTTTCGTTTTTCTTTTTGACTCCTAGGAATCTAGGAGCCAAATCCATGGCTCATCTGTTTAGAAAGCTGCAGCTTGCAAATAACTTTCCCTTCATCTTGACTTTTTATCCTATTTTATTATAATATTATAACATTATTTCAAATAACATAGTATTTCCTTGGACCTAGGTTTTATTTTTATTTATTTATTTTTAAAGATTTTATTTATTAGAATGAGAGAACGCAAGCAGCGAGAGAGGCAAAGGGGGAGGAGGAGGGAGAGGGAGAGAATCTTATGAGGACTCTGTGCTGACAGAGCCTGACGTGGGGCTTGATCCCACAACCCCAAGATCATGACTCTGAGCCAAACCGATAGTCAGACACTTAACTGACTGAGCCACCCAAGTGCTCCTGTTTTTATTTTTGATATATTTCTGTCTTATTAAATATATTCTTACCAACTGCCATGGAATCTTGTGAGTTAAGTCAGAGGTTAAATAAATAGCAAATGTAAAGACAGCATGTCTTTTCAGCGTTATTTTCATGTAACTGTTTGGAGTTGAGAAGGCCAAAGTTTTTGTGGCAAAGAGACCTGTATTGCCTCTGAATAATGAGTCTACATGGATGCCCCATCCCACCAAAGAAGCCATCTCCCTCCCACAAGAATAAGGGCTAAACAAAATATATCACCTTCTTTTGTCAGCTCTTGGACAAAGAAGCAAAACTAGTATAGGGCAGCATTAACTGAGGAGAAATAAAGACTGAGTCTGCAAAATACTGGATTCAAAACCTTCAAAAGTCTTCAAAACTTTTTTTTTTAAATTTTATTTTTTATAAACATATAATGTATTTTTATCCCCAAGGGTACATGTCTGTGAATCGCCAGGTTTACACACTTCACAGAACTAACCATAGCACATACCCTCCCCAATGTCCATTACCCCATACCCCTTTCCGTACCCCCCTCCCCCCAGCAACCCTCAGTTTGTTTTGTGAAATTAAGAGTCACTTATGGTTTTTCTCCCTCCCTATCCCATCTTGTTTCTTTTCTTCTTTTCCTACCACCCAGCCCCCCATGTTGCATCTCCACTTCCTCATATCAGGGAGATCATATGATAGTTGTCTTTCTCCGATTGACTTTTTTCACTAAGCATGATACCCTCTAGTTCCATCCACGTCGTTGCGAATGGCAAGACTTCATTTCTTTTGATGGCTGCATAGTATTCCATTGTGTATATATACCACATCTTCTTTATCCATTCATCTGTTGATGGACATCTAGTTTCTTTCCATAGTTTGGCTATTGTGGACATTGCTGCTATAAACATTCGGGTGCATGTGCCCCTTTGGATCACTACGTTTGTATCTTTAGGGTAAATACCCAGTAGTGCAATTGCTGGGTCATAGG
>PISX010037279.1:0-11189 GCA_004024625.1 Mellivora capensis
CTGGGATCATGACCTGAGCCGAAAGCAGAGGCTTTAACCCACTGAGCCACCCAGGCGCCCCTCATCCTGGCATTTTTAATCGTATTGTTTTTTATATACCCTAAAGCTAAAAAAAGTACTTGATACACTTCTGTATTCTGAACTCTGAGTAGGTGCCCCTGTGTGATTGCTAATGCTAATTTGCCCTTTGTCCTTTGCCCCATCTTAAAATGTTTAAATCCTAAAGAAGATATCTCTCAAATACCAATCTGCCCTTGAATTTGTATTTGATGACCATGGCATATAATAAAGACTATTTCTGGCACAGAGCTTCAAAAACCCTTGGAATTCCTGAGTGACCAGTGTGTGTCTCTTATGCTAATGAAGTGACATGTGGTGGCCCCTAGATAGCCTCAGGATGGGGGCTGGTCACCACAAAGACTAACCACATGCTTAACAGGTTGGAACTTTGGGCTAACCAGACCTCCGACGAGGACAGAGGGACTGGAGGAGTTTCATCACATGGCAATCATCCCACCAACCACACTGCGGAAAGTCAGTAAAAGCTCTGGGCAATAAAGCTCCGTGGAGCTTCCTGGTTGGTGAACATGCTGATTTGCCAGGAGGCTGATATGCTCAAATCCCACAGGGAGAGGGCACAGAAGCTCTGTGTTTTTCCTCTTCCAACCCACTGACCCTGCCCCAGATCTTGACTTATACATTGTTTTATCTGCCTATTCCTGGGTACAGCTTTTATAATAAAACCATAGTCTTTACTATAAAACTCTCATTGAGTTTTCTCAGTCCTTCTAACAAATTACCAAATCTGAGTAGGTTGTGGGGAGTACAGATGGCCCCTGACACCTGTGGATTGCACCTGAAGGGCCACCTTGTTCAGGACTTTGCCCTTAACCTGCAGGTCTGCACTAAATCTGAGCAGTGTCAGGACTGAACTAATTACAGGATATTCCGGGGGGTGTCAGAGATTATTCTCTGAACAGTGACCTCACCACCACACCACACGACCTATTCCAAAATGGCTAGAAATAATTTTTGTCCTATTGCCTATGAGCTCCCATGGAATTGATCTTAATGCTCTTAACACTATACCTATTGTTATATTGAAACCCATAAAATAAGCACCTTGTAGGCAATATGAGTGTATTCACTTAACCGGGCTTTCAATAAATGATTGTGGGAGTCGAGTTCCCATACTGCTCATCATGGAGTAATCACACTCCACCTCAACATTCCAAGTTAGAACATGGACATAACACACAAAGCAAATCCTGGAAGACTCTAAAACATGGACAAGAAGAGGCAGGAATGGGTACAAAACTTCAGGAATTAGGGGAGGATTGGGTGATGAGTTTCCTCGGGGTTTATTTTTGCCTCCCGTAGATCCCAGTCTGGATGGTACAGCACACTGCGACTCAGAACTGCCAAAGGTTGGAGTAAAAAAGACAAAAAAAGACAAAAAAGGTCCCAAGCAAAGATCATTCCCTCCAGCCAGCAGCAGTTGTATAAAACGAAAGAGGAAGTACACTGCTCTTGGTGATGAATTTTTGGATTTAACACCAAGAGCTAAGGCAGCAAAACCAAAAATAAACAAGGGATCACATCAAACTAAAAAGCATCTGCACACCAAAGGAAACCATCCACAAAATGACAAGGCAGCCTACTGACTGGGAAAAAAATATTTGCAAATCATTTATCTGATTAGGAGTAGATAACCAAAATATATAAAGAACTCATAAAACTCAAATTGCTTCTCACAATCCCAGTGCAGCTTTCTGCCCATGGGTCCTATCTCTGTGTTTTAAATCACCTTTTTACACACACACACACACACACACACCCTCATAAAACTCAATAGCAAGAAACTATGATCACATTAAAAAATGAACAGAGGACCTGAATAGACATTTTTCCAAAGAAGACACACAAAAGAGGCTCAACATCACATCTGGAGAAATGGAAGTCAAAACCACAAGAGATCACCTTACACCTATCAGAGCACCTAGTATAAGACAAGAACCAACTGGTGTTGGCAAGGATGTGGAGAAAAAGAAACCCGCATGCACTGTTGGTGGGCATGCAAACTGGTGCAATTAATAGGAATATAAATTGGTGTACTGTGTAAAAGAGTATGGGGGTTCCTCAAAAAATTAAAACTAGAACTACGGCGTGACCCAGCAATTCTACTTCTGGGTATCTATCCAAAAGAACTGAAAACACTAACTCAAAAAGTTAGCTGCACTTCCATGTTCACTGCAGCATTATTTACAATAGCCAAGACATGGAAACAATGTAACTGCCCACCAATGAATGGAGAGATAAAGAAATTCTGGTATCTAAACACAATGGAATATTATTCAGCCATAAATAAGAAGGTAATCCTGTCATTTGCAACAGCACATGATCAACCCTTAAGGACATTATGCTAAGGGAAATAAATCACACAGAAAAAGACAAATACTATATGATTTCACTTACATGTGAGATCTGAAAGAAACAAATTCACAGATTCATGGAATAGATTGGTGGTTGCCAGAGGGGAGGGGTGGGGAGTGGACAAATGAGTGAAGGTGGTCAAAAGGTAAAAACTTCCAGCTATAAAATAAATGAGCCTTGGTGATCCAACATGCAGCATGGTGACCACAGTTAATATTACCATATTATATATTTGGAAGTTGCTAAGAGTATAAACGTTAAAAGTTCTCTTCAGAAAAAAAAATTGTAAATACACGTGGTGATAGATGTTAATCACTTTTTGCAATGATCATTTTACAATATATACATATACCGAATCATTATGCTGTACACCTGAAATGAAGATAGTGTTTTATGTCAACTAAACTCAGTTTTTAAAAATTCAATGTTTGAAATCATGCAATTTAATCCAATGAACATAATGTTTGTAAGTTTGCTCTGTGATTTATTACTTAGCAGCATAAGTTTTCAAACATTAGGGAATAAAATTTTTGAAGCGGCTGAAGAGGAAGGCATGCGGAACAGAACCCTAATGCCCAAGAGGAGCTGTGCCCTCTTCCTCCCAACCAGGCAACCAGCAGTGCTGACAGGAAGCAAAGAAGCAGGAATCATGCTGCTGTTGGGAGACTGTGGGAAGAGCTTTGTCAACCAGCCCCACCCAACACCAAGCAAAATGAGACATGAGGCGGCGCCATTCCCACGCTTCACCAGAATGGCTCCTGCAAACACAGGAAGCTGCTTTGTCAACTTTCTCCTTCCTACACGAAGTGACCCAAAGCAGAGAGTGGGGAGAATCAGGGAGAAGGAATTTGGGAAAGGGATCCTTTATATTTATGTATGAAGTCCTGAACAAAGTGGCCCTCACACAAAGCTGGCCAGAAACAATAAAGCAAAAATATCGAGAACTGAATTACGGTGTAGAATACTGTCCAGAATTCAGAGTGGCCTCAGGGCAGTGGATGAGAAAGGCAAATCAAAATACAGCCCATAAACTATAACACCCCTTAAACTATAGCCCATAAAATTGAGCCAGAATGTGCTTTTGAATAAAAGCATGCTGACAAGGACAACTGCAAAAATGGCCAAGTAGGGGCTATGGAGACAGTCTTTTCTCAGAAACACCAAAAACCACATGCCTGTCAGAATCACACTTAATAGGAAATTGGGAAGCCAGTAAAATGTTTACAGCAACCCAGCCAACATATAACCAGGAGAAGGGCCACTGAGCAGAGAAGGAAAATGTAGTTTTTTAGCTTCTGCTAGCCATGTCCACCACCTGAGCACAGTGGGTCTTTAAGATCACATTCTGCTTTCTCAGTGCAACCCCATCCTGACCACAGTAGACTGGATCTTGTTCCCAAAGAACTGTGTTTCTTTTGTGTTCCCAACTGAGCTCTGTTTGTTTTGATCTGTCTGTAGGATCCCTGAGGACTAATGGAAGGGGCCTGTTTCCCATGTAACTCATAACTTTCTTGAACACATGACTATGCAGAGGTTATTTCTCAAAGATACTGAGAGTCAAATGAAGCCAAGGGAGGAAAAGGTATAGAGTAAGAATCTTTAGAAAATAGTTTGAAAGGAGTCCACATAAGAAGCAACTGGAAAACCATGTGAATGTATAGGGCAGGAAGTATGCACAGAGAAGACCTGAGAAGACCACACACTTTCACCTCTGGCTGATGTTTAGGCTAAAGGCAAGCAGGGCAGCGAGGCAAAGGCAGTGCGGAAAGGCCTTGCTAAGTGCAAAAGGAATGTCCAATACACAGCCAAAACACAGAGACGAGAGATAAAATATTTTTGCTTTTGTTGTTTTTTTTCTTTTTGTGCATAATATTCAAAATGTCCATACTCAACAACCACCACAAGAAATTAAGCATGCAAGGAAAAAATATAAAATGACCCAGCTACAAGAAGGAAAAAGGTTAACAGAAACTGTCCTCAAGGAAACAGACAATGGAACTACTACTATAGACTTTAAGTCAGTAAGTCTGAAATATGTTCAAAGAACTCAAGGAAACCAAGAAAATAATATGTATGACAAGGAATACTAATAAAGACACATTAGAAAAAAGAAACACAGAAATTTTGGAACCAAAAATTATAAAACTTGAAATGAAAAAGTCACTGAAGTGTTTGACAGATTTGAGCAGGCAGAATAATCTGCAAAAATGAACATATAGGCTGAATGAAATTATCCACTCTAAAAAACAGAAAGAAAAAGAATGAAGAAAAATACATGGAGTCTAAAAAATCATGGGATACCATCAAGTGTACTAACATCCGCATAGCTGGAGTCACAGGAGAGCTACAGGAGAAAGAAGCTGAAAGTGTATCTCAAGAAATAATGGTCCAATCCTCTCCAAATTGGATGAAAACTTTAGCACATCTGAGAAGCTCACAACTATAAGGATAAACTCAAAGAGATGCACACCAAGGCACGTTGTACTCAAACTGTCAACACCAAAGACAGAATGACAAGAAAGCAACTCATCAGATAAGGAATCATAAGTAAAATTATTCACTGATTTATAATCAACAACCATGGAAGCCAAAAGGCACTGAAAAGACATTAATGTGCTAAAAGAGAAAGAGTTAACCAAAAATTCTATGTCAAAACTATCCTTTAAGAATAAGGATTGGTGGGGGGGGCGCCTAGGTGGCTCAGTGGGTTAAAGCCTCTGCTTTCGGCTCAGGTCATGATCCCAGGGTCCTGGGATGGAGCCCCGCATCGGGCTCTCTGCTCAGCAGGGAGCCTGCTTCCTCCTCTCTCTCTCTGCCTGCCTCTCTGCCTACTTGTGATCTCTGTCAAATAAAAATAAAGCCTTAAAAAAAAAACCAAAAGAATAAGGATGGGGGAGGCGCCTGGGTGGCTCAGTAGGTTGAAGCCCCTGCCTTTGGCTCAGGTCACGGTCTCAGGGTCTTGGGATCAAGCCCCGCATCCGGCTCTCTGCTCAGCGGAGAACCTGCTTCCTCTGCTCTCTCTGCCTGCCTCTCTGCCTACTTGTGATCTCGCTCTGTCAAATAAATAAATAAAATCTTAAAAAAAAAAAAAAGAATAAGGATAAATCAAGACATTCTAATACTAAAAAGCTGAGAGAGTTCATGATTAATATACCTGACCTACAAGAAATGTTAAGGGAGGGACACCTGGGTGGCTCGGTCGGTTAAGCTGCTGCCTTCGGCCCGGGTCATGATCCCGGGGTCCTGGGATTGAGTCCCACATCGGGATCCTTGCTCGGAAAGGAGCCTGCTTCTCTCTCTGCCTCTGCCTGCTTGTGTGCGTGCGCGCTCTCTCTCCCTGACAAATAAATAAATAAATAAATAAATAAATAAAATATTTAAAAAAAAAAAAAAAGAAATGTTAAGGGAATCCTTTAGGCTACAGTGAGAGAATACTGTAGAGTAACTCAGTCTTATGGAGAAATAACAAGCACTGGTTACACAGGTAAATAACAAAGGTAATATTACTGTACTTTTGATGTATAACCCCTTTTTCCTATATGATAAAAACAAATGCATAGAGCAATAATGTAAAATCTGTTAATGAGTATGCTATGTATAAAAATGTAACCTATGATAATACCAATATAAAAGAGAAAGGAAAGAGATATAAGGGAACAGAGTTTTTGTATACCTTTGAAAGTAAGTTGATACTATTTCATACTAGTATGAAATAAGCCTAAGATGTTAATTGTAATCCTCAAGGGAGCCACAAAGACAACTAAAAACTACACAGATAAGAAGGGAAAAGGGAATCAAAATGGAGCACTATGAGAATCAATTCAACATAAAAGAAGTTTTAGTAATGGAGGAATAAAAATGACATGGTAAACAGACAACAAACAGCAAATGACAGAAGCACGTACCTCCTTGTTAGTAGTTACTTTTATATGTAAATGGATTAAACTCCCCAACCAAAAGTCCAACTGTCAGAATGAATTTAAAAAAATTTGATCCATCTCTATGCTGTCCATAAGAAACTTACTTTACAAAGAGGTTAACAAATAAAAGGCCTGAAAAAGATACTCCATGCAAATTACAACCAAAAGAGAGTTGGGGTGGCTATACTATCATCAGATGAAACAGAATTTAAATCAAAAATTGTTACAAGAGGCAAAGGATTACATTATATACTGATACATTTGGGTATACATTTGGGTGAGTTTGGGGTCAACTCACCAAAAAAATACAACATATCTTATAAACATATATGCACCTAACAAAGGATCCCAAATTCAGTAACAGTTGGACATTTCAAAGCTCTACTTATAATAACAGATACAACTAGACAGAAGATCAGTAAGAAAACAGAGGATCTAAACAACAGTATAAACCATTAGACTCCATAGACATAAAAAACATGCCACCCAACAACAGCATAATACATATTGTTCTTAAGTGCACATGAAACATTTTCCAGGACAGACCCTATGTTTGGTCACAGAACAAGCCTAGATACACTTTTAGAAGACAAAATTATACAAAATATCTTTCCAACCATAATAGAATAAAATTAGAAGTTGATAAGGAAAAATGAAAAATTCACTAATATGTGGAAATACTCTTAATCATGGGTCAAAGAATAACAGGAAATTAGAATATAATTTGACACAAATGAAATGAAAACACAATCTAGCAAAACTCATAAAGAGCAAAAGCAGTACAAAGAAAAAAATAAACACTCAGTGTGAAATAATATCAACTTATTTCAAAGGTATGCAAAAACACTTAAAAAAAAAAAAATGGGGCGCCTGGGTGGCTCAATGGGTTAAGCGTCTGCCTTCAGCTCAGGTCATGATCTCAGGGTCCTGAAATCAAGGCCCAAGTCAGGCTCTCTGCTCAGCGGGGAGCGTGCTTCCCCCTCTCTCTATCTGCCTCTCTGCCTACTTGTGATCTCTCTGTCAAATAAATAGAATCTTAAAAAAAAAAGAAGAAGAAAAATCTCATCAATAACCTTACTTTATACTTAGGGAACTAGAAAAGAAGAGCAAACTGAACACAAAGCTGGCAGAAGGAAAGAAATAATAAAGATTAAAATAGATATAATGCGATAGAGAACAGAAAAATAAAACCAAAATTTGTTTTTTTGGAAAAATTAACAAAACAGATAACCTTTTTAGCTAAGTGGACTAAGAAAAAAGACAATTCAAATTACTAAAATCAGAAATGAATGTGGGGGATATTATCCATGACCTTACAGAAGTAAAAAGGATTATAGGAGAATGCCTAAACAATTTATGGCAACAAATTCAATAATCTGGACGGAATGTGCAAATTCTTAACAGTATACAAACTACCAAAATTGACTCAAGAAGAAATAGAAAATCTGAATATACTTGTAACAAGTAAAGAGACTGAATCAATAATTAAAGTTTACTAGCAAAGAATGTCTAGGACCCGATGGTTTCACTACTGAACTCTCTTAAACTCTCACAGAAGAGGGGCGCCTGGGTGGCTCAGTGGGTTAGGGCCTCTGCCTTCGGCTCGGGATGTGGTCCCGGGGTCCTGGGATCGAGCCCCGCACTGGGTTCTCTGCCCCCCAGAGAGCCTGCTTCCTCTTCTTTCTCTGCCTGCCTCTCTGCCTACTTGTGATCTTTCTGTCAAATAAATAAATAAAATATAAAAAACAAACAAACAAAAAAACCACACTCACAGAAGAATTAACATCAATCATTCTCAGACTCTGAAAGAAAAGAAAAAAAATTAAAAAAAGAATGAGGCCAGCACTATCCTGATAGAAAAGCCAGACAAAGATATCTCAAGAGAAGAAAATTATGAACTCACACCCTTAATACAGGCAAATGTAATCACTTACATTTCTATACAAGTGATGAACAATGTGAAAATAAAACAACTCAATTTACAATACCATCCAGAAGAATAAAACACATAGGAATAAATCTACCCAAAGAAGTCCAAACTTATACACTGAAAGCTACAAAACATTACTGAAAGATTCTCAAGTAAGCCTGAAGTCTGCTTGAAACTGCCCCTCCCCCTGCTTGTGTGTACACACATGCTCACTCACTCTTTCTCCCCCTCACTCTCTCTCAATAAATAAATAAATAAATAATTTTTTAAAAAATAAAGTAAGCCCAGATTAATGGGAATACATCTGTGATGGGCAGGACACTTAACACTTAGACAGAAATACACTTCAAAGTGGTCTATAGGTTCAATACAATCCCAATGGCCTTTTTTTGCACAAATAGAAAAGCCCAGCTTAAAATTCATATGGAATATTTATTTCATATTTAGAGACACTAAATACCCAAAACAATCTTGAAGAAGGAAAAAAAAACTGGAGGACTCATACTTCCCTATTTCAAAATATACTACAAATCAACAGTAATCAAGACAGTCTGGAACTAATAAAAGCATAAATATTTGGATAACTGGAATAAAATTAAGTCCTGAAATAAAATCATAGACCCATGTTCAATTTGTTTGACGGGGTGCCAAGACCATTTGATGGGGGTAAGAACAGTTCCTTCAGAAACATGCAGGGACGAGTGGATACCCAACTGCAAAAGAATGAAGTGGCACCCTTCCTTTTACACCATATGCAAAAATTAACTCAAAATGGATCAAAGGACTAAATACAGAACCTACAAAATTCTCAAAAGAATGTATAGAAGCAAATATCTGACCTTGATTTTGAATATGGTTTCTTAACTATGATGGTAAAATAACGAATATCAAAACAAAAAATACTGTAAGCTTTATAAAACTCAAACCTTTTGTGCATCAAAAGTTATTTATCAAGGTAATAAAAAGAAACTATGTGGTGGCATTCAGAAAACATATACCTGATAAGTGTTCCCAGAATATATAAACAACTCTTTTTTTTTTTTTTTTAAGATTTTGTATTTATTCATTTTTGTGAGAGAGAGAGAGGGAGCATGAGTAGTGGGAGGGGCAGAGGGAGACACAGACTCCCTGCCAAGCAGGGAGCCCTGTGGGACTCTATCCTAGGACCCTGGGATCATGACCTGAGCTGAAGGCAGACACTTAACCAACTGAGCCCACCAAGGCGCCCTATATAAACAACTGTTAAAATCCAACATAAAAATAAAAAAACTGCTGAAACAACCCATCATGAACATTGCTGAAAGAAATGTAAAAACAGAAATTATCAACAAAGAAATAACAGATAAAAAAGGGGATAATTTAAAACTGAAAAATACAATAATTTACTTTTTATTTATTTGAGAGAGAGAGAGAGAAAACACAAGTTGCGGGGAGGGGTAGAGGGAGAGAGAGAAGCGGGTTCCCTGATGAGCAGTGAGCCCAATGTGGGGCTCGATTCCAGGACCCTGAGATCATTACCTGAGCTGAAGGCAGATACTTCATCCACTGAGCCACCCAAGTGCCCTCAAAATAGAATAATTTAAATACAAATCTCACCAACTTAGTTCCATAGCAGAGTGGAAGTGGCAGGGGAAAGAATCTAGGAGCTGAAAGATAAATCAACAGAAATTATCCAATATCAACAGAGAATACATACTTATTTGAGGGGAAAATGAAGAGTTCTTCAGGAAATTGTGAAATAGTAACAAAAGATTTAACCTTCCTGTCATCAGTCTCAGAAAGAACAAGGAAAAGGGCCTAGGGCTTAAAAAAATATTGAAAGAAATGAGTGAGTAATTCCCAAATGTGATAAAAAAACAAAACAAAAACTATGCCTACAGAGTCATACACATGTCTAAACCCAGACAAATGACAAGCAAATTTCTGAAAATTAAAAACAAAGAAGAAAAAATAGACTGTATTTCTCACCAAAAACCAAAGGGGCCAGTAACAAGTGGCACTACATTTCTCACATGCTGAAAGGAAAGGACTGCCCAACTAAAATTCTATATCCAGAGAAAATCTTCTTCCAGACTGGAAGTAAAATAAAGATTCTCACATAAAGAAAATTAAGATAATTTGCTACCAGAGATGACATTCGCGTAATTTCCTTTAGCTCCTTGAACATATTTAAAATAGCTGATTTAAAGTCGTTGGCAAGTCCAGGGGTGTCTGGGTGGCTCACTGGGTTGGGCATCGCACTCCTGATTTCAACTTGGGTCATGGTCTCAGGGTCCTGGGATTGAGCCCGGGGTCCGGCTCTGTGCTCAGCAGGGAGTTGGCTTGGGATTCTCTTTCTCTCCCTCTAGCCCCCTCGCAAACAAATAAATCTTTAAAAAATTCTCTTCTCTCCCTCTGCCCCTCCACCCCTCGTCCCCCCACTCATGCTCCCTCTCCTTAAAATACATAGATAAATAAATAATAAAATCTCTGGCAAGTCCAACATCTGAATTTTCTCAGGGACAGTTTCTATTGATTAGTTGCTTTTTACCCCATAAGAAAGTACACGCCATACTTTCTTGTTTTGCATGTCTTGTAATTTTTGTTGAAAACTGAACATTTTAAACAATACAGTGTGGTAATTCTTGAAATCAGATTCCCCCTCTCTCCAAGGCTTGCTGTGCTTTTTGCTCCTTTTGTCTGTTCAGTGACTTTCCTGAACGAATCTATAGCCTATAGTCTGCTGTGTGGCTACACAAGTCTCTGCTCAGTTAGCTGACATGTGACCAAGATTCACCTAAATGCCTAGAACCTGCGTGTCACGGGGTCTCTGTGTGCTGGGGCACACCTTCGGCACTCAGTGAGGCAAACGACAATACTCCCTTGGCCTTCACCTGTCACTTCAGCAGAACCTCACCCTCAGCCAG